>JAVFBW010134129.1:0-13486 GCA_034783835.1 Mopalia ciliata
GATTTACAGCATTATGGTCACCCAAGAACGGAGAGGATAGGATTCATCACAGATGTTGACTGCCGACTGGAGGCACTCTCAGAGTAAGTAGGATCACAACAGCTATTGACGGCCGCCTAGAGACCTCCTAATAGTATTAAGGTGTACACCTTGAAGAAATTGTTCAACAAAGTCAAATAAATGTTTCTCAAAATATACAAATAATTAGTTAGCGTTCTGTGCTGTGTCGTCTATCGAACATGTTTTTTCTATGGCAAACTGATTTTAGTTTGGTGTATTTGGTTTATTCGATAGTAGTATATACAAATTAGCACTAATTAGAAATATAAACTTGATAATAATACATTTTTATAATAGGACTAATTTTTCTGTTCTTTTCCAGTCGGATGTATGCATTTGAAAATGATCTGTTTGATACCGTTGATGCCATTCTACATCTTCTGGGTCAAAAGCCACAAATTATGAAAGAGGTCAATGAAAATCAGGCCACGACGCCTTCAAATCTTGTTCCGCCAACAAGGGGAGATAAGAACAGCAAATCAAAAGGCGCCAGATTAATCAGGTCACCGAGTGATTTGGACAGAGTATTGAAAAACATGTGAACCCTTTGTCCACAATGCAATGAATGTTTTTTTTTTACGTTTTTGAAACAATTAATCTCTGATAAGAGGTTCTGGTACATAAATATTTTACTTCCAATTGCTAGAAAAACGTGTGCCAGTATACTGGGCTCCCAAAATTAAAGACATGCTCGGTGAAGCTGGTAAACAACTTTTGCAAATTTGGATTATTTACAGACAAAATATTCACCAAAGACTACATTGTGATATGTGCCATTTATGACCTGTTTTTTTTATAATTGGTACTGTACAACAACAACCATACCTAAGCAATAATCAAACACTCACTGTGATTATGATATTTATTTGTTCATCAAAGAAACCTGTGTTTAGTGAAAATAATATGGGTGATCTTCATGTGATCTTCCGTTTTAGACTCAAGGGATTGTGGGCCTTGTTTTGATGGTTTCCTGGTAAGACTGGAAAGTCGTGTCCAATGATTACCACTGTCTAACTCAGAACTGGAGATGATAATGTTGTTGATGTGTTGATGATGAAGTACAAATGCAGTAATTAAACTCGTTATACATTATCTATTGGAATAAAACCATTCTATATCATAGAATCCAATTTATCTTGTATCCATTTATCGGCAGCTCAAAGCGACGTTTAAAAAATAAATATCTTGTCACACATTAGATTTAAACCTGGTGGGTTTTTTATGCAACACCGTCCGGTATGCCATAGTGACTGTGATATGTGATATTTCACGCAATTCTCTCCACTTGCGGGTACTTCCTAGTGTTATTATAACTCCAGCATAACTACTGAAGTCCAAAAGATATAGCGGCATTGTTTGGGCTGCACCCAACACGACACAATATACGTTTCTGAAAGATCGGTATTCAAGACACAGCGGCAGAATTTGGGCTGCACCCAACACGACACAATATACGTTTCTGAAGGATCGGTATTCAAGACACAGCGGCAGAGTTTGGACAAGGTGCCGGGAAGTCAAGGAGAATAAATCGTGACTTAACTCATGTCGGTGATAGACCAATCTAATTAAGTTTTGTTTGTTTGTTTGATTGGTGTTTAACGTCGTAATCAAGGGTATTTCACTTATATGACGACGGACAAAAATACAGAACATCACAAACAAATATGCTTCCCGTTAGCTCTGAGAACACCAGGGTAACAGAAAGCAACCTCTTTTCTCGCCTCTTACGATCGACCGAGGAACCCAAGGGAGTATTCTGCAGGGCCATGGCCAACCCGCTCCCTCACGGGGCCTAAGATATTGCATTTAAATTTGTTGTACTGCATCTATGCATGAGTGCTACTATAATTTAAAATAAAACTCAATTGATAAAAGTAGGCCTATGTTTTTTATTGCAATTTCTGGCTTGCCCAGTGAGACGAAAACTGTGGCCATTCGCGGCAAGACTTAGTGCTATTTCTTGAAAACAATTTAACATCTTGTTCTAGGGTCGTAATTAAGTTGAGCCCTTTCCATGTATGGGGAACTACGCTAGGTTCAAGTACATTCTGGGAGATATTAAATGTGCCCGTACTAGCAGCATTTTGCAAAACATGTAGTCGATGTAATTTTAACGGATTAAGCAGAACTGCTAGGAACTTTCGAAACAGGATTGCTGCTTTATAAAAATTGATCATTAAGCATGTAGAGGAAATTGTTTATGAATTATCTGCTGTGTGCTCAGTACATGGCTAATAGTGAGTGGTGTTAAAGTAGGCTTCCTGTCTTATAATAACAATAACAACAACAACACAGGCACGTTAACGTATTTAATATTTTCGTAATTCGCTATACATGGGTCTGTGTTTTCTCACAGCCCCGGTAAGTTTGCTTATTTGACGAAAATCTTAGTCCAGTGGAGAATAGCTCCTCAGACAAAATCTAGTAGCGTAGGCCTACCTTTGTAGCCACAGTGGCACTTTGTAGGAGATCCGCTGGCCAGAGAAGTTGCGTGGCCACAGTGGTGGCTGTTAAACTTAATGTGACTCTCCCTCCTGCATCAAACGTACTGTCCAGATTATTCGTGTCACTGAAGATGTGTTTCCTGATAGCATTATAAAGAAAAGCCAGGAGAACAGAAAAACCACAAAACCCCAACAACAGCAGTAGATAAGTTTGATACCGTTGTAATGATTCCACATTCCTGGAAAATTAAAACAAACAAACACAAACATGAGGGACAAAAACTACAGAGTTAAAGATTATGTTCTTTGCCAACGCCGGGCGACTCCCAATGCTATTGTTCTTTCATGTATGCTCTCGATAACAAAGGTGGTGGTCATTTTCTATACCACTGTCAGCTTTGGACCGGGGACAGTAAATGGTTTGTATGTGTGTTTGATCGGTGTTTAGCGCCATATACTGGGGTAACTTCTTTCAATGGAATTAAGAAACTGAGTCATAAAACGTTTAGTATGGATTTGAAATCCTAGATTTAACTGATTAGTCTAGTTGATCCACTGAACTACTGGATATAATAAACGAGTAAAGATAGACCGGTTGATTGGTATTTTATGCAGTGCTGGCTGTTATAAATGGTTTAACCGACCTACTAACAGGCGGCCAATATATTGTAAATTGTATCATTTTACCATTCCTCTCTAGTAAAAATATGTTAGTTGTATTTTATAGGCACTTGTTACCAAAATGTTAACGATAAATTTATAACTAGATCCTACATAATCTGTCACAACGGACTATATCGGCTATATTACATATTTTCTATTCTCTATTCTATTCACAGCGCTAGTATGTACTTTGACACTAAAATAAGTTAAACAAATATTTAGAGTGTAAAGCCGGACAAATACTGAACCCAAATATCTCTTGAACATAACCCAGTTCTTTTGTAATATGATTCCAGTATATATATAACATAATACAGGAGTTGAAGGGTTGAGGTCATCAAAACAAACTATGACCATTGAAATGACTGTTGGTGAAAAGCGTGATACAATAAACCATTAAAAATCATTCAGTTTAAATTTCTTCTGTTGGGGATTTATATGTAATAGCAAACCACATATTTTACAACCTTGCATTCTTTAACTAAGTTTACTACGGCAGCGTAGCAGGGCCACGTTGTGAAACTCTTTCTGTCATATGATCTCCTGATTAGGAGATAATTATCCTAATAATGAGATAAAATGTCGTAATTATGAGATTATAATTCATAATTAGGTGATAATATGTCTTAATTAGACATCAATAAGTCCCAATTAGGATGTTTGTTAAAAATGTCTGGCATTATGTATCCTACTAAGGATATAATATGTCCTTAATAAGATATAATTATATAAATTAGGTGACAATAAATCCTAATCAGGAGATTATTAAGTTTTGTTATTTCCGTATCCTCCCAGAGGAAAATCTCGTAAAGCCACCTTTAAGGTTGCCAGAGCCCCATCGTGTGACTGACTCACTGATATACCTGAAGGCCGTACATGGAATGCCGAAACGTAAACCATTTCAATACGGTAGCAGCCCCATATCCCGCTTAGGAGTTAACCTTTCACTATTAGAAATTGTAGTCTACGGATTCGGATTAATATTCTCCCCATCGGGACTCATCTTACGCCTTTTGTTACTTACAGTCTCCCGACTAGGACGTTTTGCCTCTTTCAGGTTTTTCCCTAAATAAAGAAAGCGCAGGCAAGTCTTATACGAGTACGAAGAACGAGCATCTTGAGCCAGCGGTTTAAAAAGTGTTCGGCTTAATTAATTCTCTTCGTGCGGGTTGCGGGTTATGGGCAATGTAAATGAACGAGTGGGATGTAAAGTCATGTTATGCAATGACTATGACGTTGAATAAATGAGGTCAATGCGTCAATATGTAATGTAAAAGCGTCTCCTGAAGTCATAAAGTGGATATCACAACAAAACATGACTAATTTCCTTTAGCTACATATAACTTTAACCAGCATGACTGACACCGTCACAGCATGTCTAAACGGAAGTTGCACTGCACTACATAATGACAGGGACAAGAAGGCTTTCGGGGTTTGTGGGGTGTGGGGTGAAGGTGCGACTTCCCGTGATGCTTTGTGCGCTGCGATGTTGGGACGTCTCAGGCATTTGGCCGAGCGTTTGCTATTACATTATTAAGATTAAAGAAGGGTTGTTACTTATCATGTAGTGCGAAGCGCATGGGTATGCCCGCACAACTGAACCCAGAAAGGTTGTACCCAGTGCTGTCATGGATTGGTGTGGGTGTCTTGCCGTAATGCTTTGCTCAGAGTGGATCTATGCTTACTATTTCGCAGTTTAAACCACACTCCGTTCTTAGTAGCGTGGCCTGGTTCTCACTGCTTCCACACAACATGAGTAAACAGTTGATTTTGTTACCGCTTATAAGACTATCAATAAGACCAACCACCCGTATCACCGTATCATCTAGCACGACAGCGGTATTGTGCGTTGAGACAACGCCGTTACGACGGCGTTATGCGACATGACGTCTCTGTAAGGACGGTGTTATGCAACGCATTGCAGCTTATTGTGATGTCATGCAACGTGGTGTGGCATAGACGGCGCCCACCGCGGAAGGCCAAGTAGGTAAATAGTCTTGTCATGGAGCATTTAGACAGCCCTTTTTCTATTGCTTCAATGGTTGATCCGTAGTCGAGAAATAGAGGATATCTTTTGTGTGCAATTTTTGTGAACTTCGTTTTCTAGATATAACGATATGATGCATAACAAATTAAATAAGCTTCCAGAAGAAAGCAAATAAAATATGATAAATGCAGTGCTAACGAAAACGTTGAAGAATACCTTTATTCTAAAAAGCGACGGGTTTTCTCAGCCAAATGAGAGCAGCGATGACGAAACCGGTATGCCTATCAAGCTGATGTCTATGGCAAGCCGTTTTATCGGGATGTCGGGAGTGGCATAGTCAGCAGCGTTCTCGAAAGCTAAAATCATAGAAGCAGCCGGGGATGAATTCGAAAAAACTTCAATACAAAAAGCCTACGAAAACATCTTACACGACATTCGTCAGTCGATCCGCGGCGAAAATCTTCACCTGAACTCTTATTGGTTCGTTTTGAAACCAGAGCCTGTTCACCGAGAAGTCATGCAAACAAAGCGTTGTTTGGAAGAGATGAACGAGTGCCCATGGGAGGCCTTAATAGACGCTGTATAGACGAGAAAAGAATCTATTCTAGCAAGTGTTACCCTGAAAATACTCATGAGGTTAACCAAAAACGAAGACCAATAAACCTCAGCTACTCGGACATTTCCGTGCGATTCAGTCGGATAAACTGATACAAGCCATGTATGAACTTCCCTCGGCCATTTCCGAACAGTAAATAATCTCTGTCGATGATTGGGTCATTTTGAATTCAATCACGGGAGGTAACTCGCATGGATTTACCTTTTTTATTGTTTATGTCTGAATGATATTTTTGTGTTGATAAGGTGACGCCATTGGAGCTTCATCGTTACTAAAACACATGCGCAATAAAGACCAACCCGTACTTATTATGTACTAAGGTGCAACACACCCGCGAATCAGTGCTTAATAACGCACATATCCTTCTTTATCAGTAGTCCTGTGCCGCTCCTCTCTACATAAAACGCACATATCCTTCTTTATCAGTAATAACTTGCCGCTCCTTTCTACATAAAACGCACAAATCCTTCTTTATCAGTAGTCTGGGACAAAAGGGGGTTCGCTGTACTTACAACGCACAACACTCACCCAACTGCCCTCTCTATACTACTTACAGGGCCAACTGGTATAAAGTGAATTTCAATATTGTTTTTATTTTCTGAAAGTTTACTTTTTGTAAATGACATGAGCTTGGACAGTTGTCAACCAAATACTAATGTGGTATGTTTCTTTGGAGATAGTTATGGTATAAAGGACGAAGGATCTAAACGGGGAGTAATATTGTAATCGACAGACATCAATATAAGAGATAATTACAAATTTAATTCTATGTTTTAAACTAGAAATATTAATACATCTTAAAACTAACAGGGTATGGGTTATAAATGCTTTAGGTCTTAGTAAATTAATGTTAGGTTTATTTTGAAAGCGGGAACGATTGCTTTCTTTTTCTAATAAATTATAATCATAGTTTTAATTAAAACAAGAAAACCTTATCACACATTGCCTAAGATATGGATGTTTGTTTACAATGGAAAGATACATCTTTTAAAAAGTTTCTTTCGCCTGTTAGATTTCCATTCTTTCAATGGTCACACTTCCTGCGTCGGAAAATAATTTCATAAAAATGAAATCTGCCTGAATTAAGTGAAACATCCTATAGCTCAGCTTTGGTCATGCAACGAAGACGATGACACATGCTTTCTATTTGTCTGCTGATTGTTGTCCTTGTTGTCTAGCAAAAGTTGTATGTGTGGAAGTACCTTAAGCACAGGATATGACAGAAATGTAGCTAATGCAGTTGTTAAGTATTGTGTGTAAAAACATTGGCAAACAGTTATCAAAAGCACACGTTTGGAATTTAAAGCAATGGTAGAATATTAGTTTCATACTTTGAAATCGGCATGGCGATCAGAGACTCACATTTCATGGCTTCACCTTAATTCATTCGAGAAATGCGTTTTCCATTTTCAATATTTCCAACCGTAGAAATCCTATTGGATTCAATAAAACAATCTATAAGATTATTCAATCAATCCTACAGTTTCCTGTGATATTTTTTGGAATCCTATAAGATTTCCATTCTATCATATAGGATCCTGGAGAAGTTTTTCAATCCTATAAGATTTTGCTTTAAGAAACCTCTTAATTAGGACCCAGAAGCAACTTTCACAACTTCGCCTCTGTTCGATGTCGTAGTACGGAGAAAACCGGGTTTGAACACTGGTTTCATCAGATCGATGGGGCTGCCAAGGTTGGCCACAAGTATACGCCTCTGCCACAGCAGATATAGTGCTAAGTATTATAGAGATCTTAAGTATAGTAAACCTATAAGTTTTATACAAATACGAATTTTGACTTAACTTATGTTACATTGTGTACATTTTTCACTATGTGTATTACAATCATAACATACATCAAATCATGCATAAATAATAAATATTGTTGTTTATAAACAGGAAATGTTTTGTTTTTTTTTTTGGGGGGGGGGGGGGCAATTTCTGTATTAAATTGCAATAATTTTACTGACAAAAATACGTGTATAGCTATGGTACTGCAGAGAGAAGTTGAACAGAATTTCAATTACTTTATTTACAACAAAACTAAAGACCTTAATAATGGGCCTGCGTTATTGAGCGACGCCTTTTATTTAATGCAGAACTTAAGCAACCGACTGCTGGTTGTGTCTTTTAATCAAATGTATATTAACAAACAAACAAACAAAGATTAAATTAAATATCCGTTACCGTTAACTGATTTATTAGCTTATTAGCTATTAGCTTATCTATGCCTATTATTTCAAAATGTATTACGACAACAAAGTCTGACAGCTGGTTATCGTGAAAAGCATATACATTTGTAGTACGGCTGTCTTCATTGCATCGACAGTCGTCTCCACTGTTCTTGGGCTTTCAAAATGACGGGAACATATCTGAGTGCTTTAGCTACCTCAGGGGTCTAAAGCCAAGAATTCCGCCAAGAAAAGATCTTTCTTTCTTTAAAGTATATTAACACCCTTGCAAATTCCCCAAGGCGATTGATTAAACTCAAAGATAATATGCGAGTATTAAGTGAAGGTTAAAAATGTTCAATGGGTTTAATTAAGTGCCTTTAGTCTCACAAGCATTCACAACATGAATTCAGTTAATTATGTATTTAACAACATTACTTTGATTTTGTGTTTTGCTAGGAGTAATAAATTCAAAATCTGAAATCAGTCTTGATGCTTTGAAACGATGCCAAGTTTGATATAAATTACATCAGGGTGTGTTGTTTTTATTTTGTCCCTTATATTATATATTCTTTTCCCACTTGTTAAAATATAGACCCAAAAAAAGTGAACCGTCTTGGCATCCCAAGTCATACAGGTATAATCTGGAACCAGGATGTAACCACGTAGTGAACGGGTAAATTGTAATATCGTTCAAATATAGTACACAAAAAAGAAAAAAAAAGAATTTGACCCAGGATATAGCCCTGTGGAGCTCCACATGCGATCGCTTCAGGCACGGTAAAGTATACTTCATTATAAAGCAATTATTGCGATCTGTTGCAAACTAGCTTTGAACGCCATTATTTGGATTCCCTTAGATCTGTCGCTATTCATTTTTTTTTTAAATTAACCAAGAAAAAGAGCACTTGACTGCTGGCCACTTCCCATTGCTTTCATCGTTTTATCATAAAGGTGGCATGTTGCATGTGTTGTCGAATTATTCGGTTTAAAGCCATATTGGTCTGCTGAAATAATATTGTTCGAGACCAAAATATTGGCAATCATGTCAGCGACTAATTTCCAGACACTTCCAAAAAGCATTACAGAATCGATATCAGACGAAAGTTATTGAAATTTGGGAATCTGGAGATCTATAGATGGTCGGGAATTTATCGGATTTAAAAAGATCTGGAACGCTTCGTGCAGTAAACGATAGGTCTATTATATGGGCAAGCGGGTCACACGGATTCTCTATGACTATCATTTTACAAAAACATGTAAATGCCGTGAAGAGCAGGGGTATCTACTTTCAACTGGCTTTTCTGGATTTCGTGTCACTTGCTTCAACAAGCAATTGTCGAACCATTCCTTTGCTTAAGACGAACACTCGAGGAAGGTTCCTTATTTGATGTGACATTGATGCTGTACAAATATGTATTTTGCCTAATTATTGGTAACCTATTTGCTGCCAACCAAGTTGCCTCGACATGCGAGAAAGAAACAATCTTGGGACGGACAAAGGAGAAAGCAGGCCTAATGTAATGGTTTAAACTATCCGCATTAAACACAGTCCAATGAATTGAAAATATGTGCCACATTTTAATGGTTTGTGGTAAACTATGTCGTCCATATAGCTCTTATCGTCTCATATATTCTTCTTTGTTTGTTTTGCTCATACTTATGTTCAATATAATTGGCATGAACGTTAGTAAATATACTATCTATAAAGGACACTGGATGATATTGCGATGCTTTTTAAAGATGCAAATTGAAATCCCATAAAATGAGTCCTTTCTTATGGAAACGGATTTCTGTCAAAATTTTATGTATATTCGACTTTCTAAAGCCATGGATCTAACTGTAGTTTGAGTAATCGTACTATGTGACTAACTTTGGTTTATACAGAATTTTATTCATAATGAGATACAATTTTAAGTTAAGCTAAATTTAAAACAAACAAGATAGCGACTGCTATTCCATACAATTTTAATTTCCTAAGCTTTCGAACATGGCTATGTTCATCTTAAGAGGTAGATGGCAAAAGCAAGAAAAAATTATTTACAGAGACATTATATAATACATGGACAATACAAACATTAGCATACAATTAGCATAACATATAACTTGAGCAATGCTACATACCGGACAATACAAACATTAGCATACAATTAGCATAAGTTATTACTTGAAAACAGTTACATACCGGCTTACTGTACACTACCTATCGAGCTGTGGTGTGTTAAACATTACACAATAAAAGCGGTATAGAAGACTGAGCATTGTTTAGGTTGGGCCTTTTGTTTGCTATATGAACATATTCTTTCATTCTCAGCTGGAAATCTAAGGTAGCAGTGTCTATTATCTAACATTTAAAATTACTGGCGGAGTGACCTGTTATCAGGCTGTGGTCACCTAGAGCTAAATTTGTGTAGTGTTTAGATGTAATATTGTGTTCAATATGTCTTGATGTTATACCTATATAAGAAGAATGACATTCCCCACAGTTGATTCTATAAATTAAAAATGTATAGAATAGCAGTCGCTATCTTGTTTGTTTTAAATCTAGTGAAAATTGTAGATAATTAACAATATAATTACAAAGATTGACGGAAAATGTCAACATGATTACACTGTGACTAACTTTGAATGCAAATGTCAGCAAGGAGGAAAAACCAATTAAAGTTGAGTTACACAACAAGCCGATATTCACATAGCCTGCATGAGTTATTGGTAATGAGCTGTTAGCATGTTCAAGTGACATAAAGTAGTGATATACATAAAAACCTGCATCCCCTTACACAGTTTCTTTTCTTTCAGGCTGCACAACTTTAAACACGGAGGTTAATTGTTTGTTAAAGTTACTAGCATTATTACACCGGGGACGATTAATGGTACCTAAAAAATGTCGTGTTCTAGAGTTAATCCAGTTTTGGTATAGTTTTCTATGTAAAGTAACACAAATGATTCTTAAATTGTATTGAAGTGCATACAGTAACCCGGAGATTAAATGTTAAATAAAACTTAAAATTTAAAAAGGCATCAAAGCAAAAATACTACAGCTTAAAGTGTTAACGTAATTAACCGTACATCCCATATACACCTACAAATTCCACATTTATATCTATATACCTTACCATATCTCGTTTGCATTTCATTTCGTCTTTTCATTTCCCGGTCTCTACGCTTTGGTATGTCGGTATTCTTTTAAAAATAATTCGTTACACGGTATCGTTTTCAATATTAAGCAGAGAGGAAATATGGACAATACCTCACAACTGTAAGATCTACGATCACGTTTCATTCAATTATTTATGAATGTTAGCAGTGGATATTGCAACTAATTGTGAATGACTAGAGAGAGAAGGATCAACACATAAGATCAGATATAAATATATATTTTTGAATAAACGACGAGAGAATAATTTAATTACTATAAGTTAACAAAATTGTAGGTATAATTCATGTGATATAATTCAATGCTATCTAAGAATCCGAAATAATTATAATTTAGAAATTATCGCTGAAACATAAATTTAGAATCCCAAAAATACCTAACCAAAGTCTCTTTCCCTATTCAACTCTGCTCTCTCACTAATTATAAATCGGATATTCCATCGCCAAAGAGACTTGCCGGAAATGTTAAATCCAATCGGTGAAGAGAAGTGGTGATTTAGTTGGTCAATAAACAATTTAACCTATCACGTGATACTCAAATATAAATTACTGAAATATACCCAGCCAACGTCACAACAAATCCCTTCTGTAGAGTAAGGAGGATAAGCCTCGATGTGTTGTTCTCATTAAACTGTCACTAACAAGTCCGAATTTACAGAGCAGATGTTCTACCCTACATTGTCAAAGCGATGCTCCTGCCTGCAATAACCGCTATATGTCGTGATTGATTGATTGATTGATTGGTGTTTTACGCCGTGCTTAAGGGTATTTATTTCACTTATAAGACGGCGATGTATTCCAGCAAAAATTGGCACTAGCATAACCAACATGTGAATTATTTTCGTTACACTTTCTTAGTTTGAACAGATTCTAACTCAGAACATTTTCCTGGTTGAAATCCGTCCGGGACCGAAACCACGACCCTCAGAGTTAGACACCGAATCGCCAGCAGTAAATACCGGCCACCTAGACCACTCGGCCACCCGGCCTTCTACAAAATAGAAGATTAGTGAGGCTATTCGTGAAACCGCCCTTGTATACTGGAATGAACTTCAGCTCGTTAAGATGGCCGTATCAACTTTGTTGCCTTGGTTGTTTCTTGCGGGGTAGTTTCAGTCAATCTCTGTCCCAGGCGATCGCGGTCCGCCTATATCCCTACGACCAGGAGTGAGAGAGGCCATTGAGGTCCACAGGGGTGCGTCACTACAGAAAGTTAATGTTCCCCCAGTGCTAACCTTAAAGGCGTCTTACCTTCCCCATATTCTTTTGGCCATGTTATCTGTCAGGTATCAATGTCATAACGCAATGTCTCATTATTCTGGAAGGAATCTAGTTCAGTCTCTTCGATAAATCCTTCTAGACAGCCCCGGCCTCAAAATCGGGTCCATAGGTGCCTTGTGGCATAACGTATCGGTAACAGGCATTTCCGATACTTTGTCGTAGGTATTTTACATAAACAAATATCATCAGTATCCAGAAATTCGCTTTTCATTTCACACGAATGTTTCAATGTGAAGCAAAACGTACTTCCTGTGTAGGAGACTGCTACTTTCAGCTATAACGCTCATCCGAGAAGAGCGAAAATGTCGAAGTGTTTGAAATGAAAAGTGAATACACATTTGGTTACTTGGTAACACACATTTTCCGAGCTTAGAAAAGGAGCAAGTGGCCGCTGACCAGGCCTAGCAATCTAGGTGGTCGGCATTTACTGGTGGCGATTCGTATTTCAACCTGCAAAATTTTCCAAACTGATAGAATCTGTCTGAACTAAATAAGGATAATATTGCAAAATAAACCAGCTGTTATCTGCTTCGGACTGTTCATACATGATGTGACGGTTTATCAGCCGTCTTTCGGGGTGCTGTTGACGCATTTGTGACGATTGTTGTGATTTCTTCTTATGACTCTAGCAGTCACTGCTACTTGAAATATTTACGTATTTGTAAATTTTCAACGCCAAATTCATTGCAAAACATCAATTTACATCTCTTTCTGCACCAAATAGCCTTCGAGCATGTAATTAATTAATCCATCAACAGTTTTTACAACCGCTGACCCAAGACACTCTTTGTCAATGGTAGTATATAAGACCTACATAAGTTTTTTTCTGCCTGGCTTCAAACCGGAAGTCAGGAACTATATTTTTTTATTTTCTAGGATTTATCAAGGTTTTGATTGGTTTGTCTGGTTTGATTTAAAATATTAACTTTGAACATCTCCTGAATTAAGTCACGTAGTTAACCAGAACCCGGTAAAATTAGAAAATTAAACTATACTGATACCCAGTATGTTGAAGCTTGATGAAAATTCTATACTCTTAGAAAAAATGGTTCTATGTGGAACCAATAAGGGTTCTTCAGCTCATGGCTGTGGAGGAACCCTTTATGGTT
>JAVFBW010134140.1:0-13486 GCA_034783835.1 Mopalia ciliata
CTATCTGGTGATATACCATAGGAGTTTATGGTGCATCAGTCTGCTTGATAATCTCGTTTGATTAAATGGGGTTTAATCCTGTACTTGAGGATATTTCAATCACATGACAGTGTGCCAGCCCAATGGGTGAAGGAAACCACTGGCAATAAAACATCACAGGACAATACAAAGACATTACAGACATATCTGTTCCTCTTTAGTTCAGAAAGCACCAGGTAAAAAGGATGCTCCCACCCATAAACTACTGCCAAAAATAATTTCTGTTTCTGTTTCTGTTTACTCACAGTCCATTTTCTTAGTAACCATCACAGCAAAAATGAAACCAACAACTATTTGTTTTTTTTTCACAAAACAACATTTATTTTCAAATAACAAGGCATTCCAATCCATCATTAGTCCTTAAGACCCTGGCTTTCTGACCGTCGTCGTTACTGTACCTCCTTCACTTACTCAGGGGCGTCAGGGAGATAAATGGTTGTCATTAACAGCATTATAACCTCCCCTTGATTTCAATAAAATCTTAGTTTTGTTCATTTTACACTCGTGTTTTCAGAGTAACATTTGCTTGTTTATATTTTAAACCATCAGATTGTTTTTATCTGCTTCAAATTCCCATAAGAGTGCCCTTTTTTTAGTTGTCTGTGTTTATCTATGAACCAACGAACGTTATGCCCTACAGTACTCAAAACCCAACACAAAAGCTACGGTGACAAAGTCAACATTCGAAAAAGAAATACAAATTAATTAAAATATAAAAACCAACTCGGAAGCAAAGAGAGTTATTCACTACAGGAAAAATTCACTCGTTTTTCCACAGAATCATTGATATAGAGGATTATACAGGGAATAATTGATAAAGACAAAAAGTTTAAACAGAAGTGATGCACATTAAGCCTCAAAAAGACCAGTGTCTAACACCAAAATTGGTGCAGTCTTACATCAAGTACAATAATAGATTACAATTCCCTAACCAACAAACCAAATATTTAAAGATACTTATTCTACCAAACATTTGTTTGAATGGCATCCACAGTTTATTTTACAGTTCATTAAAGTTTAATATGTTTTCAGAATTATCTTTGCCTATCAAAGAATGTTATCGAGGCTAAAAAGCACAAAGGCGTTTGCATGCTAGCTGAAAACATTTGTCCTTAAAAGTTTATTACGTCATAAATGTGTATATGTTTTTTATATATATACTTATATTAATATATAGAAGAACCATTATAGCTACGTATATTGTTACAGTACTAAATTACCAATTTTCAAGAAACAATAAAACAAGAGTTTAAATCATCTTTCACGTTCAAAGTTTGTGCATCAAATTCCATTAAAGAACCAACTATCATTTTATAACCCTTTCCTTCAGATACAAATGTATTTTCAACACAAAGTTCATATTTTTATCATAAGTAATCAAAGAACAAGTTTCTCACAAAAGCGGATGCAAATATTAAAAGTATAAACAAAATGGTCTTTATCGACAAGATACCATAAATCTGATTGAAAACAAATCGGTTGAAATGAAACCCTGGGGGCTTAGTGATTTCTTCCTTAAATTTCACAGAACACACTAAACAACCAATAAAAATCCTTGTTACTTATGCTATGATATTGTGCAACCACAAGCCATTTAATTGGTTGCTCAGTCTGTTCTGGATTCTATGTGAATCAAAAACGCCTTGGCTTCAGGTTTTGCAACTTAGCCTTATTTGCTTTAAACATTACAATGTTTTGAATCTTTGATTAATTCAAACTTTAGAGCATGGTAATCTTGAGATTAAGGACTTAAGACATAGCGATGCAACGCACACCAGTAGATTACAAATAATACATTTTAAATTCAAAGGCATCTTTTTTAAAAACTACATACAATTTTCTAAAGTACAGGAGAGAAAAATCTTTTTTTAACAGTGGTCAAATACAATATATTTTTTATTATTTTTTTCCTTAGTATTCTTGTATTTATCCATAAATACATGCTGATATAGCCACAAAGAATTAATCGATCAAAAACACGAAAACTTATTACAAGTGAAACATTGACATAATTATTAGTTCTTGTACCATAAATTGAATGTTTAGCGTGAATATATTTACCATACATTGAATTTAAATCTTCATGGAAACGGAGTTCGTATTCCAAATCGAAATAGCTAACTTGGATACTTCTGTATCATTCCTAGGAATATTTGTTTACATATAATCTGCTGAAATCTAGCTGCAGCATATCTTAATCCTTTGATATCCACCAAAGAATTAAATTTATGACTGTTTTCTTATATGACTGTTTTCTTATAGAACAGTTTGTACTTTTTAATTTTCTTACAATAAGAAAGAAAAGCTTTGAGTACAATGGCTATCTTCTCACTCAAACAGAAATACAAATACACTATTGTATACTTTTTAAACCTCAAAAAGTTTTCTCTTAATTATTATAGAAAAAACAGGACCAATTAAAAAAAATTCTTGTTCAAAGATCTTCACCGATCATTGTTTTATCTTCAAAATGGATTAGAAGTACATGTACATTTCATGTTGTTGTTGTATAAAAAATCCCTTTCTTAATGGCATCACTATTTACTGTATAGCGTTGTTTTTATCAAGCAGTCATGTTTAACCCTAGTGCGATTAAGGACATTGTTACTTTCTTTAAACTCTTTCTCTGCAGTAAATCAGCTTAAGATTAGTTCTGAGATTGGTCCACACCTTCAAACAAAATGAATCGACATTTTATCAAAACTTTGAATCATTTAAGGTATGCTTGTTGAGTGTTTTGAATTGTTCACAATATTAAAACCTCAAGTGAGGAAGCTACCTAAAGGACTCCTCTACTCAAGGTCAAACCAAGGTGAAGGTCAAGTCTACGCAAATGGAATACCTTAAATAGCCCAAGAAGCTTTAACAATGGTAACATTTTCACCCTTTGTAATTATCAACATACTTCTTCGGAGAGTTATGAGTAACTAGTTTTTGGTAGCCCCTCATGTTATTCTTATATTCCTACCAAATTTTCCGACGAGACCTCCTGTCTTCTGTGTCATTTTTGTTTCTTATATAATTAAATGCTCGACACCTAACCCACGTGTAGTATTCTCCAACATCTATGTCATCCTAGGATAGGAGTTGACAGCAACATCACGGACAACAGTCAGTTACAATTACCAATAATCCTTCTGAAAAGTTGACCTCAGTCCAAAAATATCCGACCCAAAACAACAGCCAGCTCATTTTCCCCAAAAAAGAAAAAAAAAGAAAATATAACATAACTGACAATGTACAAAAACAAACATGAAATGTATAAAAATAATACATTTCTTGGTATAAAATGATGTCAAAAATAAACCAACGTCAAATTCAACTCGTCGGCTCAGTTTCGTCAATTTGGCAGATGAGCCGCTGGAGCGTCAATCATTTTGGAATAGAGCATATAGCACCTATTGGGCGTGGACGCTTTACAAGCCTTCTTAAATAGAATGCTTCCCAAGGCTGGATTTTATACTAGCATCTCTGAGCAAGTTGTGCATTTGCTTTGACACCTAGCAACACTATTCGCCGATGTCCTCGGAAACGGCACAACTTGCTCACCCCAATACGGCACAATTACGTCCTCACTAAATCGTTTGTCCATTTTTTTCGTCTGCAACATCAACGTTCACACGTATCAGGTTGAATGTACACAGTACTCTTAATCACCAAGATTCGAAAAGATATGTTTTGATTTGTTCCTTTATCACAGAGGACCGAGAATTTATCAATTATTGATAGAATGGTTCACACAAAATAAATGGACTACCTCTTCTCTTGACCGCTTCTCAGTACTTTATTTGCACAGACATTTGCAGCCAAGGATTGTAGAATGTAGATAAGATTTTAAGCATTAATTCTGAGAAATTAACCGCTCATTTTGTTATGACATCCTTGTAAGCATCCATCTTTTTTAAACTGCAAATGCCTGTTTCTATTTTCTTATTTTTAACATACTCAAAGCTATTTTGCTTTCAAGCTCACTTCCGGCAAAGCTATGTGGAGAACTGTGTGTAAAAAAAAAAAAGAAGACTATAATATTTATGATAATACCGATGTCTAGAATGAGAACCGAAGCAAGTCAGATTAATTCACACAGGTAACACTCGGGCATCTCAAAATTCAATTAACTAATTTTCTTTTAATTAAACCCAGCATAACAATAACAGATTGCTAGGTTATTAACTGTATCACATATCTCTGGGATACTGATGCCAAACTTCAAAGCTGACCCTGATTGTCTCCTTTGCTAAGGTTCACATAGCACAAAACAAACATCTTATAAAGAGTAAAATTTATAAAAGCATTTAAGAAGGGGGAGGGGATATTCTGTTAGGCCCTCCAAGAAAACAAATTGAGTAAAAATAAAAAATTTGTGACCAGATTTAAATAATAAATTTAAAATAAAAAAGGTGAACCGTTCTTAAATTTAACCAAATTTCACTCCTATGTAATATTAGAATTCACATCTCTTTTCGAATCTTGGACCTGCATCTTTTAATATCCAACTTCCCACTATAGAACCCAATTCAGTCATCTCTGTTTTTTACCAGGTAAGCCCCTTATCCTGGTAACATTTTACCGAAATGCTCTTTATCAAATGGCAGGAGTATTTTTCCCGTTTTAAACAGGAAAGTAACTAATTACCAATCAATTCAAATACTTCAGGCAGTAAGTTCCACGTTGAGCTCAGAACTTGATTTGTCTCCATGGATACCACTATCCGGACTTTGTGCACCCTCTGGCCCTGCACCAGTCGCATAAGGAATGGGTTCTGGCGAGTTTAAAATTGTAGAGGCAGGACCGTCAATTCCATCGGCATCAGCATCATTAAAAACGCCAATGTCTGGCATTGCACCCATGTCCGTCAAGGGGAGGGAACCCAGGTCCAAATCGTTAGAGATCTCCTGTGCAGCTCCATCCTCACTTTCGTCCTGGGCCGAGGAACTCTGCGTTGATAGTAAACCACTGACAGAGACGACAGCTGAACCGCTGAAGAAAAAAAGGAGAACATGGTGTTATAAATGTTCCCAAGGAGGTTCGTGCACAGTGAAATGGTATCAAATCGGGTCATAATGAAAATGTTTTCAAAGCAAGTATATTTCAATGGCAGACTCGGGTAGAAAATACTGGAGAATATACTAAGTAAGACTTCATTTACCATGTGAAAAGATGAACTGACCTGCTTGCTTGATAAATAAAATATAGGCGAGTGATCCGCCACTATCCTACATTTAGATAAAGGGGAGCTGTGGATGTTAACATTATCAATGAAATTTAATAAGGTGAGTAAGCCATCACTCATCGTATTCTAACCTTTGAGGAGGACAAAGCAAGTAATCGCTCTCCTTCCATTGAGGCCGGATTTGTGTTTAAAACCACACTTAGGCTTATTTCACTTTTATGACCTTGTGCTGGTCTAATGAATGAAGTGTACATTTTTTAAAAAGTGAAAACTTTAATTGTCCTTACCATACAAATATCAAAACCAAGCCGACAGAAAAATGTGCTATTTTAGCTAGACGATCTTTGCTGTTAAGTAAATTACTATCGGAACAAATGATATACTTCATCAAGTCACTTGTACTGAGAGAGAAGCCAGTCTTGAAAGAACAAGCCACAAGGGGAGTTAAAAGTTCTACCCCTTACCAATGAACTTCCCCAAAGCAGATAAATATATATAAAAACACTTACTCTGTTGAATCCTCCACCGTCACTCCTCGTCCCTTGGGAGGGGGTGAGGTATCCGACTTGGCTTTACCAGGAGGTCGTACTTTCTTACGGGTTATTCTCATTGGCGGCCTGCCGTACAGATTACGAGTATCCTATTTAAACAAAAATACACTGATTGTTTGATTTGTGTTAAACTTAATGCTCAAGGGTATTTCCCGTCCATGTAATACTGCTCCTCAATTTTAATACAGTGAAAAACCCAGAATAGAAACACATCCCATGATAACAAGAACCACATCCTGTGTCTCACTCGTATAGCTGACTCCAACCCGAGAGAGGCGTGAGGGATTAGTAGGTCGACTCTCTTAACATTTACACCATGGCCTCTGGCCCTAAATTTATGTAAAGCCTAACATTGGAAACAAATTTGACTTTAATTAACCCTTCATCTGTCCACTCCAACCATAATATGTGGGTTGTTTTGGATACTATTAGAAAATTAATCTTCCTCCAGTGCTAAGACTGCACTCAATACAGATATTTGACAGTTACTGACAGTTTTCAAGGTAATCTGAATGCTTTCCCATGGCATGATGGCAACTGAAAGCAAACTATAAACACCAAAGGCTTTTGAGTATTGGAAAAAAAGGATTACGTTTGATTGGGGTTTCATGAGGTAATTTATATCAATTGATTGGTTATTTACGCCATGCTTAAGGGTATTCTCGCTGATATGATGGCTGGGTATTCCAACAATAACATGACTCTAGCACAACCAAGATGTAAAGCATTTCCATAATGTTGGAAAGTTAATTTCCTATAAACAAACTGCCCTTAGACAGACTGTCTGTACTTCAGGTTATTTTACTAAAACGACAACATGCTAGCCCAAGGTGTGAAAGAAACCACCCTGGACACCACTGGCATCAAACAAGGACAATCACAGGGCATAGTACAGATATCACAAATCAGCTTCATCTTGCCCCTTAGCTCTGAGAGCACCAGTGCACTAGCATGTTCCCAACCAATATTTCCCGATGGCAACCATGAGAGGAGTTTTTTTTTCTTCAATTTTTGGTATCCTAATTAGGTAAGATAATTACCGTCCAAACTAGTGTATAATTTGCCCAGTCTTTTCCATGACCCACGGTACTATAATTACCCACCTGCCTCACTCCCCGTCCTAGATTGAAGATTGGTCCTGGTCTTCCCCTTAGAGTACGGCGAGGCATCATGCCACGAGGTGGACCAGGGCGTCTGTCAAAGAAAAATAGCAATAAAACAAGATCCAAATAATTTGATTTACTCCATGACTCAACACTAAATAATTCATACAAATACAGCCTGTGTATGTTAGTTTTTGTGTGCGGATAAATGTTGTATTTGAGGATATTTAACACATACACCGAAATGGGTAAAGCAAACCACCCACTTAACATGGATCGTCTTCAGAAAGTTTTTTTGAGGATCTTTTTCTTAGTTTAAACAGATTCTGCTACAGAAACGACTCCTGGAATCAAACCCATGACTGTCAGCATCAGACACTGAATTGCCAGCAGTAAATGTCAGCCGCACTGACAACTCAGCAAAACCAGCCTTCTACCTTAGGTAATATTACTCATTATTGCATGCCAGCCCAATTAGTGAAGCAAACCGATTGTTTGTTTGTTTGGGGTTTAACGTCTTACTCAAGGGTATTTCACTTATATGACGGATTGTCCACTTTACATTGTTCCTTGCCCTATTACAGTGGAAAACCGGGAGGAAACCTCGTTAAAACTAACCCTGCAATTACCAGAGCCACATCTTGTGACTTGCTCATATACCTGAGGATTGACAGACGGACACACAATCGTTTGAAACTAAGCCAAGGCCCTCTTTTTTCCTTTAAACACCCTTGTAGGGCAGTAGTACTTTCCAAGCAGTCATACCATCATCAACTGTTTGTGTGGTTTGAGTCATACTCAAGGTTATTTCACTTAAATAACAGATTCCTACACAGTCAGCTTAACATCCTGCCATCAATTTTCAGTTAAATCGTTATATTCACCTTCCCATGTCATATCCCTTGTGAGGTCCACCGACTGACATGACGTGCGGCGAGAGCTGATTGCTCCGCCCACCTCGGTTACCACCTGGTACATTTGGTCCCCAACTTCCAACAACAACCCCAGCAATTTCTAGTTGACCACCTCGAGCATCTACAGGTGAGCGGCCTAAAATAGAGTTTAAAAAATAGACTCGTTAGTAAACCGTGAATCTAAATTAAATATGAAGACTTAAAACACAGATCAAAAACACAAAAGCAACACTTAAACGACAACAACATGCAAAGTATTTTGCCCAGTTGGAAAAAAAAGTTCCTCCATTGCGAAAAATGAAAGACTACACAAACATGGAAACATATTGCCCTACGGAAGAGAGTTAAAATGAGTTCAGAAAACCCCAGAATAGGAGAGTATGACACATATGTAGAATAGAGTTAGAAATAGATATTACTTTTCAAGGCTAGCAAATGTGTCTATTGACATGCTTTACAAAAACCCCACATAGGACAGTTATTTAAAACACCTATATAGGTTCAGTGTTTTGCTAATGGAAGATATACATGTTTTCTTCATTACTTAGTTAAGACATTATTTTTTGTTTGAATGGGGTTAAACAGCCCACTCATGGTTATTTCACTCATGACGACATGCCAGCCCAATGGGTGACGGAAATCCGTCAAAATCACTGGCAACAAACACAGAGCAGGAAAAAAATAGAACAATCACATGACGCAATACAAAGACATCACAAACAGATTCAGTTTATGTTGCCCCTAAGCTCAGGGAGCACCAGGGCAACAGGAAGCTCTCTCCCAACTCTCAGCGCGAATATTGACACAGGTAGTGTCTTTCCAAAATCTCCGCGCGAATTTTGAGACAGGCATAGTCCTTCATGCTATGTAATACCACTGCTAGGAACAAACAACAACATGACAAAAACCAGAAAAAACAACGGCAAAGTGAAGAAATAAGAACAGGAACAAAGTGAGTAATATTTAAACCTAGTTCACCATGGTGTAAAAATTACCCAGAATGCCTCTTCCTCTACCACCAGGTTTACCTCCAGGACCCATGGGCATCATTGGAGGTGGGGGCCGACCTCCTGCTGGGCGGAAGTTCATTGGGCCATAGTTGTACGGATTTGCCATTGGTTGGTATCCGAAGAAACCCCCTGATGGCAAAAGCGGCTTGGCAAAATCAATATGAACATTCTCCATCACAGCTTGACGCATTCTTTCAACTCGGAGAACTTGGTCTACCTGCACAACAGAAATATTTGTTATTAGTGATAATTTACAAGTCTTTAAAAATAAAAACACACTTGATCAATCATAGAAATTCTAATTCAATGAACTTAAACAACAATATAAATATAATTTAATTTTTTTTTTTTTTATTACAAATCTCTCATACATCATTAAATTATAAAGATTTCAAACAAATATAGGGAAACAAATATAGCAGTACAAACAGACAGACGAGTAACTAACCAAAAGTCTACTTAATCTGCCTAACACCAGACTTAGATTAAGAGACGAGTAACTGCAGTAAAAGTTATCAGGACTTCTTTTCAAACAACTTACCTGTCCATCGCACATATCAATAAGTGGTGTGTTGTTGTTGGCTTTCAGTAATTTATAATGGAAGAGTTTGCCATCGAAGAATAACCATGGGCAGCACATGGCCCACGGGATTGGGGCACCACACACCTCATTGGCAAAGATGGCCGTCTCTATGCCCGCCATGAAGAGAGCGGCCAGCTGAACGCCTCGGAGATTGATCGATGGCAGCTGAAATAGACCATAGTTAACTTTACTGAGCTGCTGAAATATCTATAATGTGGAATCATGAACGATTTATGTGGAATCATGAAAGATTTATGTGGAATCATGAAAGATTTATGTGGAATCATGAAAGATTTATGTGGAATCATGAAAGATTATGTGGAATCATGAAAGATTATGTGGAATCATGAAAGATTATGTGGAATCATGAAAGATTTATGTGGAATCATGAGAGATTTATAAGCAATCATGAAAAATTTATGTGGAACCATGAAATTATTTTGGAAGTTATACACCTTGCTCAAGGACATTTGGTTTATTTGAAGGTTTGTGTGCTTGATAGGGTGTAAATGTTGTAAATGTTATTTCACTCACATGACAGTCCAATTGATTTGTGCTCAGGGTTATTTCACTAATATGACAGTGGTGTATCCCTTCAATAATTAAGACTTGCTCAACTATAAAATGTTTAGGTTTTGATAAAGCTGGAAAGTTAATCTATCTTTAGAGCTAAGTAAAGAGAGCATTGCTACTTGTCAAACAAACTGCCCTTAGCCAGAGGGCGGCATCACAAAGGATGTGTGGGTTATTGCTCCATAGCTCCAAGGGCACCAGAACAAGAGGATTTATCCTCTCATTGTCGACGTGTATTAAAAAGACGATTGTTTACCTTGAGATCCTGCATGGTCTGTACGTCTAACAATAGCGGCGCCACACTCATGGCCAGAAAAGCGTCCAGCTCTTGCCTCTGTAAAATCCTACCATACTGTAACATGTACCTGAGAATAAACAAGGCATCAATGTATTTATTTGTCTGGTGTTTTAAATCAAGAGTATTTCACTTATATGACGACCATAGTGGTACACAAAGGGGTGTCTCGGACTCTTTGAGGCACGCAAGTAGCTGTTTGAGACACCCTGTTTCAATCAATTTAACAAAGATGGGGAAAATTAAGCATGACTCAATGAGACACTTTATCAGCAATTTCAGTGGATGATGGACTTGTTCATCCACCTCATCAATCATGAGAGGGTGGGTGATTGTTATTTTGGCAAGGCACTTATTAATATTAACCAACCTATCCTTCCTAACAACAAGAACAACAACAGTAGACTGTCACTTTGTTCAGTAAGGAGGTACTGAAAAATAGGGAACAAATTACAAATGCAAAAGGACAGAAATGTTTGTTTGATTGGCGTTTCAAAGTCGTATTTAAGGCTATAACTAAAGGTTATTTCACTAATATGACAGATTGTTGAATTTTCAGTCTGCCCTCTTTCTGCCGTACACTGCATTTAAGGTTATTTCACTCATATGACGGTGCAAAACAAATGGGTTTGTTTGTTTGTTTGATGTTTAACGTCGTACTCTAGGGTATTTCACTTATATGACGGACAAAAATACAGAACATCACAAACAGATCTGCTTCCCATTACCCTTTAGCTCTGCGAACACCAGGGCAACAGAAAGCAACCTCTTTTCTAGCCTCTTACGATCGACTGAGGAAGCCAAGCGAGTATTCTGCAGGGCCATGGCTCACCCGCTTCCTCACAGGGCTGTAAATTGTCAGATGACTGCACAATTTACAGGAAATGACAGAAGGCCACAGACAGATGACCAGTGAACATAACATTGTTTGCTTGTGGTTTAACCTCGTACTTATCTGACGAGAGATTGTCCACTTCACACTGTTCCTTGCCTTAAATATGGTGGCAAACCGTGAGAAAACCTTGTAGAAAACAACCCCAACAATTGTCAGAGCCACATCTTGTGACTCACTCATTTACATGAGGGTCGACAGACAGATTCGATCCTGTGATCGGCACATCGAAGTAGGCTTAGAAAGCGCACAAAATAACCCCTAGGACATGGCCGCGGGCTGAGCATGCCATTGAAGTAGTCACCGTACATGCTTACCAGTAAGCCCAACAGTGGGCCTCCAAATATTGAAATGTTAACACTATTTTGTCCTGCCGGCCAGTCAACACAGTGATCAATTCTGGGAAATTTCACAGGACAATTGCACTTTAAACCAGCCATGTCCAGCTAATGTAAGATCAATTACCTGAGAACAATTTTCCCCCACAATTCCTTGTCCTTCGCATGATCAACCATGAATGTATCAGCCTATCAAACAATGAAAACATACTGAATAAAATTGATTGATTGACGTTATATTTAAATGTGACAAGAAATACTACAACCATTAAATATAATATAGTTCTGTACTCTGAAACAAATACAACCATAAAGCGTGAAGAATTGCTCTGTTAGACAAAACAAAACCACTGATATTGAACATACTGATAGATTTTTTTGTTTGATTGGGGTTCAACGTTGTACTCAAGGGTATTTCACTTATTGACGAGGTGCCAGTCCAATGGGTGAAGGAAACCAACCTCCACACCACCGGCATCAAACAAAGACAGGATGGGACAAATACAGGACAACAACAGCAGGATGCAATACAGACACCACAAACAGATTGGCGTCCTGTTCCCTTTAGCTCAAAGAGCACCAGAGCAACATGAAGCTCTCTCCAACCACCCTAGAAGTCTGTGGTTATTTGCTGTTAGAACAATTTAATTTAATTCACTTTTAGATTGATGGATTGATTGGTGTTTTATGCCATGCTCAAAGGTTTCATACTTAAATGAGAATATTTGAAACCAGCACAACCATAAAATGTTAAAACCTTTGGCTAAAGTCTCACTAGTTAACCTTCCTCCAGTGTTAAAAGAAATCACCTTCAGCTAGCGGATAAGACCCTTAGCTCTGAGATCTTCCTCCAGTGCTAAAAGAAATCACCATTAGCTAACGGGTAAAACCCTTAGCTCGGAGATCTTCCTCCAGTGCTAAAAAAATCACCTTCAGCTAGCAGGTAAGACCCTTAACTCAGAGATCTTCCTCCAGTGCTAAAAGAAATCACCTTCAGCTAGTGGGTAATATCCTTAGCTCGGATATCTTCCTCCAGTGTTGAAAAAAAACCCACCTTCAGCTAGCGGATAAGACCCTAGCTTGGAGATCTTCTTCCAGTGCTAAAAGAAATCACCTTCAGCTAGCGGGTAAGACCCTTAGCTTGGAGATCTTCCTCCAGTGCTAAAAGAAATCACCGTCGGCTAGCGGATAAGACACTTAGCTCAGAGATCTTCCTCCAGTGCTACAGGAAATCACCTTCAGCTAGTGGGTAAGACTCTATACAAAAACATGTATATTGTTTTAGGAGACCACGCCTTCGCTTCGTATGTTTTGCCCAATGCCTACATTATATCGACAATGAAGTGTTGTGCAGGTGGCTGAACTATATTATGTTTGAATTCATAAGCCACTCCCACCTATGTCGGTTTATAAACTGAAGGAGTTCTTTAAGTATAAAACTGAAGTGTGACCTTATAAAGACAATTACCCCTGATTGGCGAGGTGTATTGGCTGTTAATCCCAGGTCGATTTTACCGAGAAAACATGTGAATAATAAGGAATCGGCAATAGAGCAGACCTCAAAGAGAAAAGCTTTTCTTTCATTGGCTAAAACTAGTTTGGTTGCAAATAACATCAATGTATTTAAATTATGCCTTCGTTTGACTGTCAATGTTGGACAAATCAGATGTCCAGAAACTACAGGGCAAAGCATAATTTATAAAATTAGGTCAGACATCTGGTAGTTGTGATGTAGTTTATACAGTGTTGTCCATTCGGAAATGACAACTGTATTTTATTGTAAAGAACTGGTCTTGTGGTTTGTTGGTCACCCACCTGTCTTTAAAGGATCGAATTGAAGGCCTGTATTTATAACCTCTGAAATGTGCATCCTTTGGCTTATCTTGCTTTTTGCATATGAACAGGGAGATCAAATTGATAGATAAATACTAATAATAGTCTTTATTGTACATAGGCCATAAGCCCGAATACATATATACATGATATACACTACAATGCATGCATGGGATTGGAAT
>JAVFBW010134151.1:0-13486 GCA_034783835.1 Mopalia ciliata
CCCCCCCCCCCCCCCCCCCCCCCCCCCCCCCCCCCCCCCCCCCCCCCCCCCCCCCCCCCCCCCCCCCCCCCCAGGCCTCCATTCAAATCTAGGTCATATCAAATTATTTAAGTCAATGTAGACATAAACTATTTGCTGTTTCCTCAGTTCGATGAACGCTGTCCGGATCGACTCGGATTGGCAGCTGCTGAGTTAATTTTTTTCAAAGCCGAAAGTTTCAATGATAACTGCAGCTCCACTAAATATCAAAGCTTTAGGCAAAGTTTGTCTTTAAGTTGTCATCAAATTCTGCAATTGCGGATTGGGCTTTGGTGTATCCTTATTTTTTATCACAACATTTAGTATCAGAATTTCCGGTGGAGGGTCTTTATAATTTTGAGTAAAATTACGAAAAGAGTTGAAATTTGCACCTGGGTTGCATGCTACTTGCATATCAGGGTGAGGCTCTAACTTGATTCTGGCGAGATTGGAATCCCTAGTAAAAGAATTGTATTGTTTATGGGTGGTCTACATTTCCAATGAATATTATTTTCTATCTTATAAGATTTATTCTAGTCTTAGGCGTCAAGTAAGTCTGACCAGGAGGGCGGAGCATCGGGATGGATGTAATGCAGGAGGCAGAGAGGAAGGATCAGGCTGTGGGGATGGGGAGGGACATGGAGGTCCAGTCTGAGGAGAATATGGCGATATACGGGGCGGCGAAGGTCTATGTTCGGGTAAGTCTACATCAGGGATGTACTCCCAACAGTCAAATGTTAGAGTTACACAGACAAAAATAAATATGTATATAATATTACTTTTGAATTGTCTCTAATAGTTAATATTGATGTGGATTCTTGTCTCATCCCAATCTAGTGCACACAGAGCACTTCCAGAGGGCAATATGGTTTTTATAAAACATTCTTTGGTGGCCTGGTGGGTACAGATTTCTAAGTATAATCTGATAAAGGTGTCCTCATGATACCTTGTTGGTGAAAGTATCTACCTACCGTGTGATTTTAAAAAAGGTGCCTACGTCACAAGACCTGTAGAGTCGAGTGATTAAACCTTTGACAGTTGACACCAATGACCTATATAGGTAAATGGTTCACACATGTTATTAACCTGTAACGCAGAAGAGTGTTAGTCGCGTGACGTCATGGACAAGGCAGCCACACCCAAAATGTCAGCTGCCAGTGGTCGTAGACAGGTATATATGAGTAACACTCGGGTTATTTTATAAAATGAAGAAAATACAAGAAAGTCGATGCCATATTTAAGTATATTTAATGGTAACCTTTCAAAGGATATAGAGGTTATTTCAGCCAGGAGTATCGCTTTAAGTGTGACTGGTTAGATGTTTTCCTGCAGTGGGACTGGTTGAGGTGTCTTCATTCAGTGTGGCTGGTTAAGGTGTCTACCTGCGGTGTGACTGGTTGAGGGGTCTACCTGCAGTGTGACTGGTTGAAGTGTCTTCATGCAGTGTGACTAGTTGAGGTGTCTTTCTGCAGTGTGACCGGTTGAGGTGTCTACCTGCGGTGTGACCGGTTGAGGTGTCTACCTGCGGTGTGACTGGTTGAAGTGTCTTCATGCAGTGTGACTGATTAAGGTGTCTACCCGCGGTGTGACAGGTTGAAGTGTCTACCTGCGGTGTGACAGGTTGAAGTGTCTACCTGCGGTGTGACTGGTTAAGGTGTCTACCTGCAGGGTGACTGGTTGAGGAGTCTTTCTGCAGTGTGACTGATTAAGGTGTCTACTTGCGGTGTGACTGGTTAAGGTGTCTACCTGCGGTGTGACTGGTTGAGGTGTCTTTCTGCAGTGTGACTGATTAAGGTGTCTACTTGCAGTGTGACTGGTTAAGGTGTCTACCTGCGGTGTGACTGGTTGAGGGGTCTACCTGCAGTGTGACTAGTTGAAGTGTCTTCATGCAGTGTGACAGGTTAAGGTGTCTTCCTGCGGTGTGACTGGTTAAGGTGTCTACCTGCAGGGTGACTGGCTGAGGTGTCTCCTGCAGGGTGACTGGTTTTGGAATCTTTCTGCAGTGTGACTGGTTAAGGTGTCTACCTGCGGTGTGACTGGTTGAGGTGTCTTCCTGTACTATGACTGGTTGAGCTGTCTACCTACAGTGTGATTGGTTACCTAGCCTACCTGCAGTGTGACTGGTTAAAGTGTCTACCCGTGGTGTGACTGGTTAAGGTGTCTACCTGCAGTGTGACTTGTTAAGGTGTCTACCTGCAGTTTGAGTGGTTGAGGTATCTACCTGCAGTGTGACTGGTTAAGGTGTATTTCTGCAGTGTGATTGGTTGCGGTTCCTACCTGCAGTGTGACTGGCTGAGGTGTCTACCTGCGGTGTGACTGGTTGAGGTGTCTACCTGCAGGGTGACTGGTTAAGGTGTTTACCGCTGTGTGACTGGTTAAGGTCTATCTGCGGTGTGACTGGTTAAGGTGTCTACCTGCGGTGAGACTGGTTAAGGTCTACCTGCGGTGTGACTTGTTAAGGTGTCTACCTGCCGTGTAACTGGTTGAGGTGTCTTTCCGCAGTGTGACTGGCTGAGGTGTCTACCTGCGGTGTGACTGGTTGAGGTGTCTACCTGCAGGGTGACTGGTTGAGGTGTCTACCCGCTGTGTGACTGGTTAAGGTCTACCTGCAGTGTGACTGGTTGAGGTGTCTTCCTGCAGTGTGACTGGTTAAGGTGTCTACCTGCAGTTTGACTGGTTAAGGTGTCTACCTGCAGTTTGACCGGTTAAGGTATCTACCTGCAGTGTGACAGGTTAAAGTGTCTTTCTCTCAAGGGATATAGAGGTTATTTCAGCCTGGAGTATGGCTTTAAGTGTGACTGGTTAGATGTTTTCCTGCAGTGGGACTGGTTAAGGTGTCTACCTGCGGTGTGACTGGTTAATGTGTCTACCTGCGGTGTGACTGGTTGAGGGGTCTACCTGCGGTGTGACTGGTTGATGGGTCTACCTGCAGTGTGACTGGTTGAAGTGTCTTCATGCAGAGTGACTGGTTGAGGTGTCTACCTGTAGTGTGACTGGTTGAGGAGTCTACCTGCAGTGTGACAGGTTGAGTTGTCTACCTTCAGTGTGACTGGTTGAGGAGTCTACCTGCAGTGTGACTGGTTGAGGTGTCTACCTGCAATGTGACTGGTTGAGGTGTCTACATGCAGGGTGACTGGTTGAGGTGTCTACCTGCAGGGTGACTGGTTGAGGAGTCTACCTGCAGTGTGACAGGTTGAGGTGTCTACCTGCAGTGTGATTGGTTAAGGTGTCTTTCTTCTGTGTGACTGTTTGATGTGTCTTCCTGCAATGTGACTAGTTGAGATATCTACCTGTTATCTGACTGGTTATGGTGTTCACGCCCAATGTGATTTGTTAAGTCTAGGAGCAAGGTGACTGGTAAACTTGTCTATGGACAGTGTCATTGGTGAGGGAACCCATTTGCAATGTGATTGGCTCAGGTGTATACATGCCATGCGTGAGCGTTAGGTGTTATTGGTTGAGGTGTCTACATGTCATGCGAATGCTGAAGGTGTCTAGTGCAAAGTGAAAGGTGGCCAAAGAGCTCGCCTGTTCTGCCAATGAAAATGATTGCATTCCTATCGCTTTAGGGTAACAGTTCAAAAATGATCAATATGGCTGATAACATCCCTCGGGTTGTAATACCATAATACAACCCGCTATATTGTGTGATATTTATCCAAAATTTCAGAATAATCTGGCCTTTCATTATGTTGTTTTTTTCACACACCAACACTACATGTTTTTAATTATTTTTTTTTACACTATTTACTTTATAACACTGCAGGCTCAAAACAAAGACAGAAAAGGTTTGCTTTATTTTGAAAGACAAAAAACATTCCATTAGGTCAAGCTTTATTGCATCATGGATTTCATTCAAATTACTGCCTAAATAGTTGGTTGTTTGGAGCCTTTAAATATATGCGTAAAGATTAACTGCGTTAGTGCACTTACTCCGTATACAGGCGACGACTGGGTGATAACAACTTGAGTAATCCGTTTTACGAAGTTGGCAACTTTCCAAAGAATCCTCGGAACGGTCACAATATATATCATCTAACCATATGATATTGTTTTCAGGGACCTCGAACCTCTCAACACCTTTGTCACCTCCAACCAGACGAACCTGGTAATCAGGTTCTAATGGGACAAACAAAAAATACAAAATATATATTTATTGGCTAGTTTCTATATATCTGAAATACCAGATTGTAAGCTGGTTGGTTCTTAACCGACAACAAATATATTGTTTATAATATATTTATTAATACTTTGTATACCATGTTAATGGTCATTGCTTTCTTTCGAGATGCCTGTAGGTTTCCCATAACAACTCGCGATTAACATCTAATTAGAAACTTCTCCCTGGCAAGTTATCTAACACACAAGATGATTCATCCATTTTCGTCAATCAACGTATATGTATACCAGTGTGACTCTCTTTTTATATGTCTAAATCTGTCACGTCTTTTGATATGCATTATTTGTCCTGCTTGCGGGTACAATTTCTTGTTGACTACATATTTAACAATACTTTATACACCATGGTAATGGTCATTAACTTCTCTCAAGATGTCTGTAGGTTATCCATGACACAACTCGAGATTAAGATATATTAAGAAATTTGTCTCTGGGATTTTATCTAGAATATAAGTTGATTCTTCGATTTTAATTAGTCTACATCCCTTTATCAGTGTGATTGCTTTTAATATAAGATATATAAATTTATCTCATTCAAGAATAGTTTTTAACTATTTCTGTTAAAATAAAACGTCAAAGATCCTGCGTATGTGTATTAACTTAATAATAGTAAAACTTAATAGTTGTTTTTCTCGTGGTAATTCCGCTACACTTCTTTGTCATCATGTAGATGTCACCGCTTGAAGAAACTATGACTGAACATAAATAAACTACAATATACTACAATAAGTAAATATTTTTATAAAAGTTTTCTAGGAATATATTCTCCATTTCACTTACTGTCAGTGCAAATAATTCCTGCAGTTCCACGACAGATAACAGGCTGTGTTGAATGAGGGGATGCGTGGAATGAACAGTTATCGAACCTGTCTGTACCATTATTACAGGATACATCCACCGCAGCGCCTGGTGATCTTCCAGATGGAAAATAGTCGAACGGGAAGATTCGTACATTTTTACTGGAAACAGATGTAATTAGGCCTATATGAATTTTGTAAAAAAGCTTGAAGTTGACATTCTGTCCACCAGCCAGTGTATGTCACACATGTAACAAATTATATTTCTAAGAAATGCTCTGATAGTGACTCCTATTAACTTTCTCAGTATGGTTTAGGTTCTAAGCCTTGCTTAACACTTTATCAGGCATCTGACAGGAAATCATATCAGTGGAAGATTTTTTTGTTTGTTTGTTTGATTGGTGTTTAACGTCGTTGTCAAGGGTATATTTCACTTATATGACAAGGGATTGTCCATTTCACACTGCATCTAGCCTTATTACGGTGGAAAACCGAGACGAAATCGCGTAAAAACCATCCCGCGATTGCCGTAGCCACATCATGTGACTCGCTCATATACCTGATGGTCGACAGGCGGTCTCGATCCCATGAACGATACATCGAACCAAGTTCAGTTTATTAAGCATGCACTCTTACTATGTTTACCTTCCTTAACATCAGTTCAACCACGGCCGCGGGCCCTACCAGTGGAAGAAGGAAAACACATTAAAACGAAACGGACAACAAACCCCTGACACTAAAAACACCATTTGATTAAAACAGGAAGCGGGCTTACCTCCATGCCTTACGTAGAGCCTTCTTGGTCATAAACATAGTGAGATTTGGAATGTCTACATGTAGTGATACCCGTTAAAACACCGTAAATCGTGCGTTCATAGCAAGACAAATTACAACTGTATAAATACACTGGGACTATGCCTTGATGTCATTCAGCTGTACGTCATTCCCAATCGTATCCTCGTGTGAGTTTCTATAGTGGACAAGACTAAGACAACTTTAGTACGCTACGCCAATGTTTGGGCCAACGTATGCCACAGACCAGCAAATAAAAGAAGTGCAAAACAAGATGGACCGGGTGTATTTTTAGAGTCAATGTCTCAACGTATGAACTAGAATTGATTATATTTTATAACGCATCATTCCAAATTGCCTTTTTAAAGATACCAGTCATCCAAAATCAAACAAACAAATGTTTAAAGATACTTACAAGTTTAATCATTTTTAAATGAATAAAACTGTTGAATGTTATTTTGACCTACATAGCCCATTTTCAAATTTGCATGCACCTTTGGCTTATTGTAGTAGGAGAGCACCTTAACGTCACTTCCTGGTAAGACAGTAATGGTGCGGGTTTATCCCAAAATTCACAGTCTGCGTTTAAAATCTAGATGTTACCTGATGGTTGCAAAATGTATAAACGCCAATCACAAAACAAAGATCAGAGTCACAATTCATAATCAAAAGTTAATTACCTTGGATATCCCATTTGTTGACAAGCCAGTTCTGCTGCTTTCTGATTAACATTTACACACAGTGGTCTAAATATTCCTCCCAGTTGAATCTCCAGCTGCCCAGCCGCAGGATTCCCAGACTGCGATCCATCTCGTAAACGTAATGTGTAATCACCAGTCATCACCTGTAGTAGCAGAATATATACAGTCCGAATCACCTGACATTGGACGTATGATAATTGACACAAACAGAAGGTAGATGGCAAGCAGTTTCCAATCATAGTTCAATGAATCAGAGTGACAAAGATAGCTATTTGAACTGGATTGGCATGTTGACAGTTAACCAGTGGGAAAATCTTACAATAATAACTACTGATTGCTACCAAAATGGTGGTTTTGTTAAGTCTATGTGTAATTAAAATGAGGTGTTTTATCTCACAACTGGATAGTTTACAATTTGCTGTTGCCATGACTGTTTGTTTGATTGATGTGGGTTTAACGCCGTTATTCCACTCGTATGGAAAAGAATAACACTATAGTCTAAACAAGGTTACAACTATGAGTCTAACAGTCAGCTATATAGTCTCTATCTCATTTTCGACACATCACATGAATTGGTTTATAGCCCAAGTAACTTTTAAGACTATGTGGGAAATAGCAGATATATAGCAATTTTTGTTTTCAGAAATCAATTAAAGGGCACTTACTCTGTACACAAACTATGGCTACGTCCTCCGAGTGAACACAATCGGAGTGACCCTCCTGAGAGTGAAGGCAACTTTCCAAAGACTCCTCTGACCCGTCACAGTTTACATCATCTAACCATATGACAGTGTTTGCAGAGGCAGCCGAGTACCACCCATTTGACACGACCCGGGTATACTGTCTGGTGAATTATAATGAATATAAGATTGGATTAGCTCTGTTCCAACTAAGCTTTTGATGTTCAATTGTACAACCTCAGAGACATGGGAGACATACCCTGTTATGAAGTGAAATTCAGAATAGTTTTATTTTCTGAAAGTTTACTTTTTGTAAGTGTAAAAGTTATATTACTTTCATTCAAGTCCGTAAGTCACGTGGGGTGACATGAGCATGGTCACGACCGCCTGTCGCTTGGTAGCTGAAATCTTGCCAATCAAATACTTTAGCCAATGGTATTTTTCTTTGGTTCCTAATTGGCTTGACCAATCGAAATAAGTCCGTTAAACAGACGTTTTCGGAAAGGTTAAAAAAGGAGAGAACTAAAGAACTAGGATAGAAAAAATAGGAAGAGAAGAGTGAGAACTAGGTAGGAGAGGAAAGAGAATAGCTATGGAGATAGTCAGGTTTCTAAATTGGGGATAGGCTGAAATCGACAGACATCGAGGTCTCAGCTAAGTACAAATTGAATTCTTTATTTTAAACTTGAACTATTAGGACACCTCAACACTACCAGGTTATAGGTTATTGTGCGCTCAATGTATTGTAAATTTATGCTAGGTACTATTTAAAGGCAGGAACGATTACCTTCCTTTAATACTTAAATTCATTATAATACTTTTAATTCAAACTTGTCTTTGTGTTATTATATTTCGGTCGTACCGTGTTGGGTGTTGTATATGATCGCACGTGTATACAGATGTGAAATTCCTTTAAATACGCTTCCACTATATGTAACATTTCAAAAGGATTTCAATAGTTTGCATACAAGTAATTGAGGCTTTGCTTCGTCTAATAACATCAATAGATGAAAGTGAAGCTTTGTTATAACCCTGGTGACGCTTGGGTTTCAACAAGGTGGTACCTTTTTTTTTAGATCTCCAGTCAATAAAGCTGAATTGTGTTATAAAGACAAAAAAACTTCAACCTGAAGCTGTGGGTGTGGCACAGGGAAATAATAAAGTCTTACTCACGTTGAATAACCAAGCTTCCGGCAAACAACTTCAGCTTCTGTCTGACCGAACCCATCGTCACAGACAGTTCCCCAGATACCTCCAATGTTGACCTCTAACCTCCCTTCACCAGTATTACCTCCCACCAGACGAACCTGGTAATCGGCTTCTACTGGATCTAACAATTACCAAAACATAAATATATCAAGTCTGTATCAAAACATGTGAATTGCGACATTTCACATGATTACGAGTACAAAATATACTTACTAGATCAAACATCACACGTGGTGCCAAAATGTGCTTAAAATTTATCGTACATTTAAATAAATATTAAAAAATAAATATACAAATCTTTATCATTTACCTATGAGTCTCACCACACAGATACAGAGGCATCGTACCATTCGAGCTGATATATCGTCACGTATCACGCACTGTGCATATAATCTCTATGTATGAAAGTCACAAAATGTGATTTGAAATATTTCACATGATTACGAGTACAAACATATACTTTGTAGATCAAACATCAAACGTAGTGCCAAAATGTGTTAATCTTTTTCCTACAATTACGACTACTCCCAGATGCAGTCGATGTTCAAATTAAACGGAACGAAACCAGCATACCCTTTTCCAAGCCACAAACCGTTGACAGGCTCGTGTTCGACACACACCTATAAGAGTGAAAGACAGGATGTGGCTCTGGCAATCGGGGGTGGGTTTTTACGATGTTCTCTATCGGTTTTGCACAGCAATCAGGCAAAGAAAAGTGTACAGTGAACAATCCCTTGTCATATAAGTGAAATACCCTTGAATACGACGATGCCCCTAGCAAACCCAAACTATCAAACACTTTTGTGTATTGGTACACCAAGGCTGATTGTTAAAAAAAAAATTATCCAAACGTGTTGGCCTACTACTCTGGACAGACTGGTAGAATGCTTTTTTTCTTCTGTATTTTACTGCTACTATTTCATCGTGTAAATATCAGCGCTTAAGGAAACTATCACTGAAACCAATACAATCTGAATATCCTGCAACAGGTTACATCTAACTTTTGCCTACTATATTTTTTTTATATATATATATAATTGATATTTTATATGGTCAAAAAAACAAATCGCATACATCGTCATGACTAAAGAAATGTGTAAAACATTTGTATAGTAATGAATTACATTTTTGTTAGACTGGTGTTGAATTCGTTTGATTGGTATTTAACACAGGGGTTTTCACTTATCTGACGACTGATATGTCCACTTCCAAATCTGTTCTAAATGATATGGTGGAAAACCCTAAAGAGACCTCTTAGAAACCACTCGTAGGTCCACTTTGGGCCTACGTCCGTGCATCACATTAGCTAAGCAGTTCAATGCACTATTCCCCATTGGCCCATGGTTAGACAAAGTTACTGCTGGCTTTCTTGTTCCGTTGTTTGTCTGATTAGTGTTTTACGTGGAACTAATTGAGTTTTTATTTATATTACGTCGTATTTTCGCTTCTTCATCTGCACAGTTTATTATGGTGCAGTTGGAATGTTACATGTATATTAATCCATAGAAATGTAACTATGTTCGTTACAACACATTGAAAATGAGATGAAATGAAGATCAAAATTTAACCAAGGTCTGCGATTCCCACTGATTGTAACGAATACACCTATATTGAATATACTATTGTTTTAGTTATTCCTTGAGGTTGGGGAATAAAAGTAATTGATTGTTTATATTCTATATGAAAGGCTTGGTACCTGAAATAAAATCATCTCTAGAGCAGCTTATTACGATTTTCCTGAGAACCTAAAATGACCTTTTCGGCAGTACATTTGATAGTTACATTCATACTTATTATCCACGTTTCTAACATTGACCAAATGAACTCAATAATAGAGCAGCCTCAAAGCAGATGAAATATTGTTTCGTCTTCAGATTAACAGAATATACACATTTTACTTATGGTATATGGTGCGGCCTTTAAGCAGATGCATTTGTTGTCTTAATATTTCTTAGAATTTTGTATTGAAACCATTTCAACTTCGTCTCTCCCAAATGTGTTGATATAAGAAAGAATTTCTGCCATTCCTTACATATTTTATCCCAAGGGTTGATTCACATTTGAATTGAGGTTTACATTAAATAATTATTTGCACAAAGTACAATAGATAGTCTCTAGATTTTGGACAAATGAGTGCGATTTCCAGATTTAGTCAAGAAGTTGGTTCGTTTTGTCTTTGAATGGACTTAAATGGTCCATAAAAGTTGTATTAGTTGAGAACTTATTTGTAAATATTTCGAAAGACATCAAATGACCTGTATTTACTAACAAATCGTTCACAAATCTGACGCATGTTTTTTTCCCAACTAAAACGGTGTAAAGGCCTATGATAAATTTTGAGTTTATTATTGTTCGTAATTATTTCTTTTGCGAGATTATATTCTGATTTCTGATTTGCTGGAAATCACCCCACGCCGAGAATACGTCTATCCAGAAAGAATTATGTAAATTTGAATTAATAACGTGTACAATAATATGATCCCAACGCATTTGTCTCGACTACCACTTGGAAATGGTGTGTTTTTCTAACTAAGTTTTATGCTGGTGATGGTGATGTTATAATGTTCCTTATAATTATTACCAGAACTTCAGCCCCAAGCTGTGCAAGTTTCTGTACTTTGGGTAGTTAAGAATGACATCATATATGTATCTAAATCAGGCTTTTACACCGGTCCCAACAAATAACTACCTGTTCGGACTAATAAAGGTATTGTAAGCCCCTTCAGTTTACATTTTCTTTGCCATACTTATGGTATAATGTACATCTTTTATCTTGTAAGGCAGTAAATAGAAACGATTTTTCCTTCAAATGTACAAATACATCATTAAATATTAAATATAAAATATTTTTAAAAAACTTACTAGGAATATAGTTCCGGTTTCACTTACTGTCAGTGCAGATAATCCCTGCAACCCCTCTACAGATACCAGGATGTGTTGAAGAAGGGGGTGGGTGGAATGAACAGTCATGGAACCTGTATGTACCAGTATTACATACTACATCAGTCACAACACCAAAAAAGCTTCTCGATTGAAAGTGGCCGCGGGGGAATATTCGAACATTGTTTCTGAAAACAAAGATTTAATGCATTTTATTTTTTATTTGTTTTAATTCATCGGGTTTTTATCGGACTCAATCTGTACACGTTTGAGAGGAAATTTAACGTCCTGTCCATCAGTCAAAGATACAACTCAAAGGATACGTAGTACTCATAATGAGGAGCACACGTCGTTAGATACATTGACAAAAACATCTGCCTCAGAAAAGCAGACAATAGGATGAAGGCAGTTAACTTGGTTTATCCCACACGTGCACAAATTAATTTGAAGACAATAATCTTATATTACGGCTGATATTGTGTTTCTCTAAATGACTTTGGTTTTATATTACGGCAGATATTGTGTTTCTCTAAATGACTTTGGTTTTACGTCGTACTTAACGGGAAAGACAACTGTTTAAACTTGTTCTTTTTATTGCATATTTTCAAAGACAACCATCGGTATTGCATTTGCAATCGAATTAGCATAGCCGTATACGAGTTAATTTAGAAAAACGGAACTGACGTCATTGTTCGAAAACACGGTAGTTATATCACCTAGTCGTGGCTGTCCCCTAATGACAACACCGGTGGATGCTTTCATATAAAGCCGAACGTGGAGGGTCCCTCCCCTAGCGAAACAACAAGAAACAACCGCTTGTACAATTTTTTTTTTAATAACCGCCAGTCATCTGAAAAACATGCTAAACGTATGTGTAACTCAAACAGCTATTTTGATATGTATACAACAGAATAACATTGCGCTTGGATGACCAAGCTTGTGTATACACCGAGATGTGACATGCAATGCATCCATAAGCAAACGGACACACTGGTGACCACCCGTGTTTTCGAACAATGAAACCTTTTACCGTTATCTCAGGTACCCGACAGTTATCAGTCCTGTGGACGAAAAATACCAACATGAAAACGAAACTGACAACAAACTCATGATATTAGAAACGCCAATCACAAAACACAGTTAAGAATTAAAAGTTAATTACCTTGGATATCCCATTTGCTGACAAGCCAGTTTTGCTGCTTTCTGGTTAATAGCCCCACATAATGGTCTAAATATTCCCCCAAGTTGAATCTCCAGTCTCCCACTTGTCCCATTCTCAGACTGAAATCCACCTCGTAAACGTAATGTGTAATCACCATACATATGAACTGTGGTAGCAAAATATATACAGAAGGAAGTTGGAAAACATTTTTCAATCGTAGTTCAATGAATCAGTGCCAAATATAGATGTTTGAAGAAAAACAACAGTTCATACCTTGGATTTCCCATTCGCTGACAAAACAGTTCTGCTGCTTTCTGGTTAATAGCCCGAAATAATGGTTTAAATACTCCCCCACGTTGAATCTCAAATCCTCCACTTCGGGGTTTACATCCGCAAAATCTGCCTGCTACATGGTTTTGAATGCCAGTGACAAACATTATTGTCTACTTTGCGATAAACCATAAAAACTCGTTATATATATTTCGCACTAATGTTTAATTAATAAATTTTTCATGCAAGACTGACACCAGGTATTTCTGTTAATATGTGATGTTACCATTTTTACAGAGGCAAAATTGTGCGTGTAAACACAGATTTGGGCTACGAACATGGAAGAAAATTCATCAGTGGAAATGTAGATTTGTTGTTTAAAACTCTTGCTAGAATGATGTAAGAATATTTGCACACTGAATGTCACAGGATGTAAAACTATTTGCACATTGTCGCTGAGTATAAAATTAATTACCACAGGTCAAACTTAAACTCTACTATAAACAGTCGACTCGTGACGTAGGCCTCTAGTGTGACAAGAAATGTATTTGATTGGTCAATATTTATGGAGCTCTTCTGTTTAGGGATAAAAGTAGCGAGACATGGCCGAGTGGATGAATTCGACTGTAGTTTGAGCAATACGCCATGTTTAACATCCAATTGTGAATGGATATAGTTCGATTAGAAAATTAGAGAGAATAATCAACACAAGAAATGATGGCCATAAAATTAGAGAGAATAATCAACTTAAGAAATTATGTCCATAAAATTAGAGAGAATAATCAACTTAAGAAATTA
>JAVFBW010134162.1:0-13486 GCA_034783835.1 Mopalia ciliata
AGTTTTTGCCACAGCAACCAGACGAAATATCTTGAGATGTGAGCCTTGTATCATGCAAGTGAATCTCATGAACAAATTTTCCAGCAACGTTTTTTTGTCTGATATGATTTATCGACTATATATCTTGCATCAGGAATCTGCAGAACGGCACTACGTTATCAAATGTTTAGGCCAAAATGCTTTGAAAGGGAAACTGATATATTGTAAGTGTGTCAGTTGAGCCGGCATTGAGGCGAGTGCTTCCGTTATGCAGATGGATTACATTACTTGTTAAATCTAATTTTAATTCCAACAACAATTCTACACAACCTCTATGCCGAATTTGTTATCGAGTTTTGATTGTGGTAAAGTGATGGGATTTTTTAAATTTTTTTATTCTGTCCTGGTTTATGTCGTAAATTAAAAATACATGCTTAATTTAGTTTTAGTGGCGTCTCCATTCGAAAGAACAATGTGCAACTAACATTGAAAATGCTTATATTTTTTTTACAAAAGTATCCGATATTCTTACACACCAATACAAATCTTCTTTTAAAAGATATATATCCACTTTAATATAAACGTACAATGCTGAGTAGGTTCATGACCTAATAAATAACCAATTACCAGTATGAGATATGTGCCGATATTGACATTGCGCTCTGTGAGGAGCTGTCTACACAAGCACTTTTCTATCAGATTTCGTTTACTCAATATTTTATCACGCTCGTTTGCAGCACCGACTTTGAGATGATTTTACACCTGAATGGCACATTAACACTAATATGTGGATGCCCGCACTTTCCCATAAAAACAACACTGCTCGATGGAAAAATTAGCATGACAACTGAAGCAGACATCCCCAAACAGCGCAAAGTCTGAATAAAGTCACTTAACACATAAAAATTTATTCTAGATCACGGGTTTACTTCCGTTCGACAACGAATTCGGTAGACACCTCATAACACATTAAAATATAGTCTGTAACGTTTTCAAGCAGTTGTATAATAAACATCAGGAAGAAATGTTAAGCAGTGAGTTCACCGAAACAGTACATATTAAAGTAAAAACAACTCCGAAGAAATGCAACACTACATGCACATGATTTTATTCGTTTTCAGAATACACTCAAATCACTGAAAATATTCGAATCCGCGATATTAATCTTGTACCAAAGAGGCCAAAAATGGATTAGATAAAATATTCTCCAGCGAGCATTTTTCTGACTAGATTTTCGGAATATATGCTTTTCACCAAAAAAATTTCAGAAGCATATTATACGATATTTGTGTTATTTTGAAATACAGTTCCTTAATTTGAACAGATTGTAGTTGTGGTCTAAAAAATTACTCTGAATGAACTCAATAAGAAGTATAAGATACAGCCTATCGTCGAATATTGAGCACTGGATTTGTTATTAAGGATATTTCAGCTATGTTGGGCAAACGCTCAAATGCCATTTGTTCACTACTGTAATCAACATCTGATTTAGGTTCCTTTCACAATTGAAGGTGCAGCGACACTCACTGGTCCTCTTCTACAAACAATGTATGCGTATCAATTTTTTTCAAAATCTGCTCTGATGTGAAGCCAACGATAAAAAGCAGCAATGGATAAAGAAAAAATAAAGTGTATTTTTAAATGACCGGTTGACATTAATACAGATACTGTGAGTTAGTTGCATGTAGGTACTATGCTAATGATATGCCATAGTCTGGACCATTTAAATTATTTTTATACTATCTGATAAAAGGTCGTTCTAGACCGCTTGGGCAAAGAATGGTCTATCTTTTTGATATTCTTTATTTAAACGTCAAAGTTAAAGATATTGACAAAAACAATAATTGCCATATACCAATTAGGCCTACAATTATTAAACTCTCGACTTCACATTTAGTTTCATTAGTGAGCGCACTATATTCATTGGCAAAGTGTTGGAGTTAAATGGATTATCCCAGAAGTGTTGGCTCCCTAACAGTGAACTTTTTGTCATATATTGAGATGTAGTTTTTTTTTTGCGAATTAAACATGTGTATTCACCCAAATATCGAACAACTCAATAGCAAAATCCAATTGGTTAAGCACTCCTAGTTTTAGATTAAATACAGAGTGCATTGCAACCCTGTCTTTAAATGGAAATCTGTGGCACTTAGAAATAGAAATGTGCTTATGAACATTCATTTCTTTCAAAGTTCGGCCTATAGAGTTTCCAAATATTGTTTTCCGAAAGATGCATTTTATGGTTGTTGTTTTTGAACCAGCTTCCTAAAGTGACACAATGAGTAAAGTCGACTGTTACTTATGTAAAATAATTTCGAATACAATGATTAACCCATTTTTAGTTCAAAGACTATCCTTATATATTAATAAACAACGTTTTTTTTTGTGTTATAATAATTACTTTCTGAAAAAGTTACTCTCTAAAAATGCTGTATACTTTTATGTAGACATTAATTCAACCGACCAGCTATTTCGGTGATAAAATACACACATGCGCATCCAGTATTTGTTTAACCCAAGTGAAAGAGTTGGATGTTATTTTTTTTTTTATTGCAAACCTTCGGCTTTATGTTATAAACTTATGGTCCTTTAAGGGCAATAAATGACAATTTGATGAATGTATTTTTCTCATAAACACAGTAAAGTTATAGTAGTATCCGGTTGCGACTGTATCCACACGAAATTAAGCACTTTTTCCAGACAATAGTTGGTGACTACATTCTCGTAGCGAAACGTAAGCTATTCTTAAAATTGTCAATTTATTCGATAACACTGGTTTTATTCACTGGTTAGTTTAATTGTTGAGGTATCTAAGCTTACTGGATGTTGTCTTCCAATAACTGGCTTTTCGGAGCCTAATCTTATAGTTTCAAAGTAATTTTGCTTTAATCAAAATAAGATATAAATTTAGCATGAGCACGCGACTATTCAGTGTTAATCTGAAATTTTTATCATTATTATGTCCTCACTGTAATTAACGGATTCAATACGAAACGTGTACGTACCGTATTTACGTTAAGCAATACATCTTAACATATATTTACAATACATAACGGGACAACTTGAATAAACTTCGTAACCCCAGATACCCACATTTGGCATCGGTCCCATGCGACGTTTTAACCCACGCTCAAATACTTGGCAAACTTTACCGGACAATCAATCCGGATGATGGTTTCACTTAATTACGTTTGATCATTTCTGACCAATTCAGTATATAAACGTATAGGGAGTTCGTGGGAAATGGGAAAATTCAGGCCACGGTGAACCAGAAAAGAAAAATGTCTTTAAAATTATGTAGGCAGTGAAAGTTGCGTGTCTGTGTAGACATGTAACTAGGACTGAACGAAAACGTCAGTGTCATTTACAATGATTATCGCAAAAAAATATATTTAAATGCAAAACATTTTCTCTCTTTATTCAAAAGAAAATGTCTGTGCTGACAGAAATTGCCTAGGGCGTAAGCAGTTCAAATATCAACTACCGGTACAATAAATGGCCAAAGCTAATGTGGTATACTATCAAAACATATTGATGAGAGGTAGTTTAATACGTTTTAGGGATAGGAAAGATAAAACATTTTTGCTCCCCGGGAGAGCAGTTTGAATTTATAATTCTTCTGCCGAAGAATCACATTTTGACAAACGCACATAGTCTGATTTTAGTCTTAGGTTTTCTGACGTTACTGTAATAATATACCTAACATGCCAATGCAGTCTAACGCGCAGGACACAACCAAATACGCGTTCACAACCAGGCATTCAGCTTAAAAAATCGCAAGACTCAACGAGAATGAATATTGGTTAATTATATTAACTTGGGCTTAATTAGATTTAATCATATCCATAGATTAGGAATGGAAATGTGAAAAATATGACTACCTATAACAAGTATAAGCAATCTGACCTGGCAGTCCAAAGGTAAAAAACAAACTGTTTGTTTGGATCATCATTCTAAATGCAAATTAGTTTTGTTAATAAAGTAAATTTTCCTTATATCATAAGTGCACGAAAACCCGGTCTATTTTTATTTGAAATTTGCCATCTCAGTCGATAATGTTTTTTAGCTGCAACTGAGCAGCTCTATAACTCACTCTGTCTGTCGGTCGGTCGATCCAACTTTCCCTCATGACGACGTGAACAGGATAGAAGCCAAACTGCTTCAGACAGAGACTTCAAATTTGGAATGCAGCTTAATATGCTGCTGAACTAAACTCCTATTGAAAATGGGATAATTCAGAACAAGTTTCAGGTTTTTATGGCAACAAATATGTCACTTTTTGGACATGACCGTGAATAGGATAGAAGCCAAACCACTTAAGATAGAGAGTCCAAATTTGGAATGCAGCTTAATAAGATGTTAACTAAACTCGATTGAAAATGGGATCATTCCAAACAAATTTGAAGTTTCCATGGAAAGAAGTATGTCGGGATCTGTTACTTTTTTACATGACCACGTGAACAGGATAGAAACCAAAGCGCTTAAGACAAAGCGATCATATCTGGAATGCAAATTAATATAATGCTAAACTAATTTCCGATTAAAAATTGTATCATTCCGAACAAATTTCAGGCTATAGCGATTCCACGCTTGTTTGATTAGAAGTTCATAAGGCATTAATATAATTTCATCATGATGAACTATAAAATGATATGGTTGTCGAAGATTCAAAGTCTGTTAAGCCTTTTAACAGAAAGGTTAACTGTAAAATGGGCAAACTTTCATGCTTACCTATAGCCTATTGTATATATGTATGGAAAGTATTGTAATCAATCATGTATGCATAGTAATAGATAGTGTTCAGTCTTTATTAATGTACTATACGATTACTATATCTGTAGCCGCCTCGCCATTGTTATCTGTACGGATAAAATGGGCGGGACTAGGCTAATATTCTAAGGTTTACATGTATTTTTTTCCTTATGGAAATTAAGGAAAGTCTGTTAAGCCTGTATATTAATTGCATTAACAGGGCACACACTAAACGATTATGTTGTAACAACAGCAGTGTGATTCTCAACAGTAATAACTTCATATTTCCAACGTTCCAAACTTCATTTTGTTAACTTGAAGGTTGAGTCAATGCCGTAGCAAATGACCATCCCACCAACAAAAAAACCTGTTTGTCAACAATATCAATATTGACGGCAATTGTAAATGAACTCAATTTTCCTGCTTTCATTCCCACTTCTGTGTCGCACAATTACGCATTTACTGTTTGTAACCTGTAGCATGTTCTCTCTATTTTTTGTAATACCTGGTTTCCATTTTTTGACGTTTAGCCTTCTTATCTTATTTTCTATATTCTCAAGAGAAACTTTTGGTAATAATCCGTTTCATTCACACGGTTGTGTAGTATGATGTTAACCAAACTTATAAAGGGAGAGTCACGAGGGTCTCATACATTTCTTTCAGACTTGGGCCGTGTATCATATGGTATATTTATAGTGCTTGATTGATACTACATGGCAAGATTGTTTGCTTCCGCGAATATTTGCTGATAATTGCCTTCAGCTTTAACAGATGTTATAATTGTTGATGAAAAATCGTTTGTGGAATTTGTCACGAATCCAAGACAGATAATTACCACAATCCGATTTCTAAAATGATAGAAAAAACCTAGTCTATGTACTACGAGAAATGAAGTGTCAAATCTAATTAGATAACAATCAAGTACAGTTACTCACAGTAGAACATTATCGTTACTTGAGAAGACACAATCAGGATAGAAAAAATCAAGAAAGTGTCAAGGGCTATGTGAATCATGAAATGTGTTAAAAATATTTCATAAAGTTAACAAATACTGAAGATATATTTTTTAAAAAAGTAATGTTAGTGAGTATCAGTAACATTGACATGTTAAACCCTTAAAAACCCTCCCTTCCTCGAAATGACCTTAGATCGTTAATCTTGGAAGTTAATTCTACTTCACAGTCGTGAGTCCTGGGCTTATCCAATTTCCCTCTACCCTCAACTCTATTAAACAGCTAGCTACTGATCACGAGAGATAAGCTTTAGTCCTCTTCATTAACACGTTTGTCAGACTGTCCTGAAAGGGTCAAGCCCGGAGCCCTGTAACACAACGAAACAACACGCGCACTGGTCACAAACATAATCCTTTCAGACCTTACTAACTCACGCAAGAAATCGCTAGTCTCATCACTGAGTGGATGAATGATTTTTTTCTATCCGTGTCGCTGGGAACACTTGATCCTGATGGACTTGTTGGTAATTATAGTCACTGTACTTTTGTTCCTAAACCTTGGTATAGCCAATACCATCACTATCCTCATACTTTATAAGAGATACAAGCTTGATATGAACACCGTGGCATCAAATCAAACAAATGTATTTGTAAATGGGATGTTGGGTCTAATTGTGAAACAAATGGTACTTAGATATCTCATTTGTTGCGTGTAAACCGTGAAATCGAAACCCAACTGAATACTCTTTTGTGGCAGATATGGAAGTGGAACGAATTGAGATATATTTTTTATTTAACTTTCGCCTAACAATTTAGCATGGATACAAGGACAGTGCGTGTTGAAGCCAGTTATTCCCGTGGCATTAGTTTTCTGATTCTATCCTGATGGTTCTGTCTTCTGACTCGCGTGTGTCCAATGCAATTTATAATGATCATTTGAAAAACACAATTGTTTGAAAAACAACTTCTGTGTTGATTCTTTCACTTCGCTTCATTTCGTGTTATAATATTCATAATATTCAAAACAGTTCTATTGATTAATGAATATTTGGTCTGGAGCTTTAGAAAATCCTTGGGGTGTTAACGTCTCAAATATGGATTACTTGAGATGGGCAAAGTGGTTATATTATAAAATCACAAACTGACAACGCGTATTCTAAACAAAGTGTGAAAGGATGAGATAATCTCAGGGATAAACATTATCGACATTGAAAGACGATAAATAATTGAAGTGCAATTGCCCAGAGCCAGATTTAATCCCACTTTAAAAAATCATCTCCAACCTCTCATAGACGAGCAAGTGGCTCTGTTTAGCTTCATAAGACAAATGTTTCTCGAACTGTCGTTATGACAGTGAAATAGCAAATATGTTGTTGATGCCAAAAGAACAGTACAACACACAATCTACTGGGGAAAAGTTTTACGAACACACAGTTAGGTCTGCAGCCTTACAAGCAGTTTGTATAAGTGCAATATTTTTCAAAGTGACCAAGCGACTTTAGAAGCGTGGAATTATTTTCCCGCAAAACAAGTTTGGAATGTTTAGGAGCGGACCACATTATCCTGCGATGTTACCCTTAAAATAATTTGGGTTTAAATCTCTACACTCAAAGTCAGACACCGAATCGCCAGCAGTAAACGCCTGTCATCTAGGCCACTCCTTCTGCACTTGGCCTCCCAGGCTTTTTGCATCAGTAGACGGCCGGGAGGCTGAGTGGTCGGCATTAACGGATGACGATACTTGCATGGCTCTATCGGCTGTGGACTTGACCATCGGACAAGTTTCAACCGGCAAAATTTATTGAACTAGAATCTGTTCAAACTAAGAACGTTCACAAAGTAATGAAAAAAGTATAATTGGGAAAAGCATTGGTCATGGATGACTGCATGTGTTGAAACAACCAATTACAGACATAAACGGTTAAATATGAAATGATTAAAAGACAACACAAACTCAGGTCTCGGGGTTTATGACAGGCAAACGATATAAACTTTTCCATTTATGTTCAGTTGTTGAAAACATTACATATCTTCAACATAAGAAAACGAAATCATTTGAGTTGTACATTTTAAAATCACACTCATCTTACTTGCTAAATCGTAATGACTATAGAAATCAGGTTTACCGATGCTCTAGAAAAGATTTTCCCAAATCTATTCAACGAACTATCAGAAACACTTGGTAATTGAGACGTTGAACCCTTCACAAAAACATCCTTTGGTGAAACGAGTAACGGTCACTGAGCTTGTAACTTAATTCTATTGGAAGGTCTTCTATAAAAGCTATCTGGGCTAATCCAATCTTCTATCGTGACCTTATTCCATTTATCGAATAGAGAGGTGATTACTGCAGATGAGGCCAAGTCATCTTTTATTAACACGTTTGACAGATTGTCCTGAAACGGTGTAGACCCTATAAGTTGAACACACGAAAAATGAGCATTTACCCTTTACAAGCGCAGTAGTTTCAGGCCTAGCTTGCTCAACAACGAAAAACCCTCTTCTGTGGGTCCTATTTCTCATTAACAATTTGGATAAACACCTTTTTGTTTTGTAGCAGACACTCTGGCAGTTGTTTTATTACAATTGTATGAAATAATGGTCCTTACATTTTAAGAAAGGTATTCCTGCATAATAAGCAAAAACCTTAAAAGAAAAAAGAATATAAATAGATCTTTGCCGGAATGAACAGAAAATATCCCTGAGTCGTATATTTTTCACAAAACGCAAGTATATAATAAGATATGTACATGGGATACGAATTGATCGATATCTCTCATTCACAGACAGAAAGGGTGTGTTTCGCAATAACAAAAACCAATGTTTTGGCATCAGCCCCACAGAATGTCTAAACCCGCGATTAATTACTTGGCAAACTTTACAAGACTATAAATCAAGATGACAAGTATCTTAAATTACGTTTTGCCTTTTGTCTGTGGAATACTTTACAGTAAATTTGAATCCCTAAACTAATGAAAATTGATTCCCCAGCTCAATGCAAAAGCAATATTTCGTTATAACTATAGCAGTGAAAATGTTACGTAGTAGATGTAGAAATGTAAAAGTGTACAGTAATTACCTTGGTCAGTAGAATACTAGTGCTGATCGCAAGTATGGTGTATAAAATAGTGTTAAAATTTTTTACTATTTAGCATGGATTATGAATAAATCAGCCTACATATAAGTATTACCGAGATACCTGAAATATATAGATGTACAATGAATTGAGTTACATGTGTTAAGCTTTCTGTGAAACATTTAGCATGGATCCAAGGACAGAGCGTGATGATGCTATTTATTCAACATGCATTAGTTTCCTTGACGGCTGAAGTTGAAATAAACGTATAACCAGTGATAAATAGTCTCCCATGGCCATTTCAAAACCAGAAAGCGTGAGAAAGCGGAAACAAATTGGTCCTGGACTCAATTGTGTAATATACAGAACACTACACTACAGCGGATTTAAGAGAGAATTTGTTATAGACACCCACAAAGCGTTAATTTTTCATGGTGTCCGAAATGTGGATTTCTGAAATGTGGATTTCTGAATTGAGCCGCTTCGATCGCTCGACCCCTATTATTGACAATTGCTGTGCAGTATCTTATCATTTTACAATGGTTAATTGTGATCTATTTCTTAAACAGTCCTAAAATAAATGTCACGGATCTGACTCCTGCTTGTACTCTGAAGGAAATACAGCAATTTCAATCATTATGGAAACGCTTCACATCATATTTGTGCTGACGTCAATTATTATAGGAATACACTGTCGTCATATGAGTGAAGTACCGTTGAACATGCCGAATGATTTGTTAAGCCACCGAAAGATTCAGTAATTTGTCAATCTTTTATCGATCTCTTCAAATCCGTTCACCCCAATTCCCACATTAGTGATACTCTCATTCCACCCTTTAAACGATTTTGCCCTGGATATACAAAGACCCGTGTAGACGCCTTTAACAGATGGGAAGTAGTATGTGTAATAGGAGGCCAATAGTTCCACTGATATTAAAGGCTAGTACAATAGGAAGTGTTATTCCCAACACAGAGAATTTCGACGTATCGGTGCTCTATGCTGCCTTCAATATGAGTGAGTAGCGTAAATGCAGCAACACGTGGGCGTTACACCAGATCCTATTTATGATGATAACCATTGTTAATGTAGATTACCTTTGTAAATAACCTCTTTTTTCATGAGCAGTTCTGTGAAAAGCTGGCAAAGTTTCTACTTTATGTTTGGACATTTGTCGTTTAATGTTTGAAAGTTCCATTTGTAAAGTATTTGTAACATGTATTATCATATTTGATTCTCATAGTTTACCTATTTTGTCTAAATTCATGTTACAAAGCTTTTTGGTTTGGAAACAGTTGTGTAGAAAGATGGTTAAAAGTCAACTAATCTCGAACAAAAACTACGTCTATTAAAGTATAAGTGTTTGGGCGCATTTATGCTAATATTTTGAAGGCATATACAGCTAATGATTCGTAGACAACGCAAACATAGGCCAAAGACACATTTATTGGTCACAAAGCTATGTTAATGTTGAACCCTTTAAAAAAACATTTTCTCGAAATGACCTTAGATCGTTAAGGGGGTAACTTTAATAACAATTGTCCATAAAATAGTTATCTGCTCTACTCTTGACTCTTGGGGCCTTTATCAAATTGAGAGCTGACCAGCGGGGATGAGCAATAGTTCTCCTCGTTAACATGATTATCAGGGTGAAGAACCTATCAGATGAACACAGCTAAAGTAAACTTGAACTCGATGCACACAGAATCCTTTCAGGCTTCACTACCTCACGAAAGAAAGAGCTGGTGTTGAATGACTGCAGACGCTTGGACACGATGGACCTGTTAGTTATTAGATTTTAGTTCTTAACCCTTGGATCGGTTCATCCTTTATCACTAATTCCTCGGAATGAAATTGTATTACACACCTTCTAACTTGATGTGAAAGTGCTGGTCCCAAAAAATACACGTCCAGTTAACTTGTGCGTCACTAAAAATTATAATAACGAAAAAAACAAAGAGACTTTATGGGGATAATAAGTGACCAATTGTAAGTGGTTGGTTAAACTTATATATATTTGTCGAGGATAAGAGGTACATTATCTTCGACCGCCTACACGCCTTAGAATTCAAACTACAACAAAGATAGAAGCGTATGATGCTCTTTACAAAAGTAGATTTTAGTCTAAGATGAGAATTCGTAAACTTCCAATATGTAAGAGTATTTATGTGATTAATAGAGAAAAGAAGTACATGTCTTGCTATAACGGTCCGTCCCGGCAATGGTAACTATAATAATAGCTGGAGTGAAGTTATAAGGCGCCGTCATTCTTTTCCCCAGGTTTTACAACTCAAGAGACAAGTTCTTTAAATAAAGTTATGTTCATGAATAGGCGTTATACCTGACAATTACCAATATAAATATTAATTTATTTTTAATTAAGCTAACAACCAGTACGCATCCTATATTGTTTTATTTAACGTCAATAGAAAGATTCCAGGCGTATTTAACCCTTAATCGAGTATCTCAATTCTCTCTATCCAATATATATGATAACTGGAGATAAGCTCGGATCTATTTCCTTTATACGTCTGTAACTAACTATTTCGTTTATACGTCTGTAACTTTCTATTTCATTTATACGTTTGTAATTATCTATTTCATTTATACCTCTGTAACTATCTATTTCATTTATACCTCTGTAACTATATCATAAAAGGATCCTGACCCTATCGATTGTATGAATATGGGAATGTTATCTTTACAAGCCTAAGGCTTTCCGCCGTAACTCGCATCCCCAAGAGACAAATTTGTTTCTGTCGGTCAGTATTGTATGAGACAACCAGGCATGTTGGTTTCCGACAATTGAGACTCAAAGTTTATACATGTCTATAACAAATCTTGATGCACAAAATAGACTATAAATTTAAAAAATTACAGAGACGTGAATTGTTTGTATTCAATTCCGGGATAAACAGTTTAGTTGGTTATCTTTGTATCATTTTCATCGTAGGCTGTTAGGAATTATAATAAACTCATTTGATGAAATTCTGGTATTATTTCATATTAATTTCATCATTCCCATAATATCACCTAGAGTTCTCAGTTGTTTAAAATGGTATATTGCGCGATACGCAACGAAAATATATTTTATTGGAACGAATATATATGTACTTTGGGTTATAGGAATTAATCAATATGAGCAATCGAATTCTTAAAATGTTTTGTTACAACAGATAAACATGTTTTGGTATTGGCTCTGTACGATGAGTTATCCAATGCTCAAATTATTGGCAAAGTTCACTAGACAATACATCAAGATGATATAGTTTCGTTAAATTTTGTCTGGTCATTACCGTGTCATTCAATATCTGATTCCACAGAGGTGGTTCATCGCGCATTCTAATAAACTCTCGTTATTACATTAGTCTATTTTTTTTTTTACTTTAGATGAACCTTCCCCAATTTATGCGAATCGGTATGTTTTACTGGTTTTTGTTGTTTAAATAGAAACATAAAATTTAACCCCAGTCAACCCGAAAAGTAATGTTTGTTTTATAAATGTAGATTTACCCTCAATGAATTAGTCAATAGGCTGCTGGTTCGAAAACAAACATGTTTGAAATGGAGTAAAATATGAGAATCAATAAGTTTTGAATTTGTAACGATTCAGAATGTTATGTTGTGGCAATCATGGAAGTAAGATGTGTTGAACTATGCTTTTTATGTGAAATTTATCCTAACCAGTTAGTATGGAATAACGGACGGAGCCAACTGGTACAACTGCTTCCCTTGAAACGAGTATCTGATTCTATCACGATTGCTTGCTTGAAAATAAATCCCGTTTTAAAACCAGAAAACACGAGAAATCTCGTGAATAGTATTGGTTGTGAACTTACTCGTGTATTCCAGTTGAGCTGTTATTTTCTATCAGTCGTTAACATATGTTTGCAGTGGACCAGTGTTTATGACCAGCACAAAACACAACACTGCACTTTGTATCGATTATCTGTCGCGTTACATTGTTAACCTGTCGTTTTAAAGCGAATTTACTCGTTCAACTAACGTTTGCAGACCTGACTCATGTTTGTGACCAGGAGAAATCCACATTGTAATCTGGGTTGATTATCTGTCGTGTTATATTGTTAACCTGTGGTTTAACAGTGAATTCACTTGTTCAACTAACGTTTGCAGAACTGGCTCATGTTTGTGACCAGGAGAAAACGACATTGTAATGTGGGTTGATTATCTGTCCTGTTATATTGTTAACCTGTGGTTTAACAGTGAATTCACTTGTTTAACTAACGTTTGCAGATCTGACTCCTGTTTGTGACTAGAAAAAACGACATTGTAATCTGCTTTGATTATCTATCAAGTTACATTGTTAACTTGTCGTTTGACAGTGAATTCACTGTTCAACTAATGTTTGCAGATCTGACTCATGTTTGTGACCAGGAGAAAACGACATTGTAATCTGGGTTGATTATCTTTAGTGTTACATTTTTATTCTGTTGTTTTACAGTGATTACAGTCGATTCACAAACAGATTTGACTAATGTATGTGACCACTAGAAAAAACAACGCTGTCCTTGTATTTGATTACTTGAATAAAACTTTTTTTATTGATAACAACTTCTCCATTTCTTAAAAAAAAATCTTAAAAATACCATAACACAAAGTTACTTTGTGTACCTAACTCGTAATAGACTATTCCAATCAAAGAAGTGAGTAATAATTGTATGAGCACAAGTATTGTAAAATCAAGGTTGGGTGAAGTTTCAGCACCCCG
>JAVFBW010134173.1:0-23006 GCA_034783835.1 Mopalia ciliata
TCGAGATAACCTTTGGTACAAGTTAATACAATTGGGAATACGTGGGAAAATGTTGGACATTATTGTATCGATGTATGGAAATGTAAAATCAAGCGTGTTATGCAATAATAATTTAGGTGAAGAGTTCATATGTTACGCAGGTGTAAAACAAGGTGAATGTATATCATCTTATTATTTTCAATGATCTCGTAAAAGTACTTTTTCAACATGGTGCTCAAGGTGTGCAAACCATTTATTTTCACTTGTTCTTATTGCTGTATGCAGACGACATTGTTATTTTTGCTGAAAATCCTGAAGAACTCCAAAATGCACTGAACATACTTAGCGAAAGCCTGGAGTTTAAGCATTAATACTAAAAAGTCCAATGTAATGATTTTAAGAAAAGGTGGAAAGTTAAAGAAATATTTTAATTTACATTGGATTAAGAAAACCTTGATATTGTAACCAAATTCTGCTATCTTGGGATAGTTTTATCCACTGGTGGGTCTTTTGAAATTGCAAAAAAGACCTTATCTGATCAAGCCAAAAAATCAGAGTTTATGATGCAAAAATAATTGTATAAATTCCTAAATCTAAGTCCAAAACATCTATTGGATTTGTTTGACACTCATGTGTTACCCATTCTTATGTATGGCACAGAAGTTTGGGGTTTCGGAAATGTTACAATGATAGAACAAGTTCATACCAACTCAGCTCTTCTCACGATCGTCTTACTTCCCGTAAGTGGAGCGTCTTAACTTTAGCTCTTGCCGATTGAGTACCATATGCGTATTTTCAGTGTCACATGCATTGTCAATACATGTCATTAGAAATAAATACCATAGTCTTCCCCAACATCTGTACATTATTCCTTAGAATGTCATCAAGAGGTGGTTGATTAAACGGTAACTGCAATGCTGTCGGTGTATATGTAGTTTGTCCACTGATAGATTATCCAAACTAAATGAAAGACGACGTGTTGCCTCCACATTATTAACATCTATTTACAGAATGTTCAGTGGAAGAGATTTATAAACATTAAGTCGTACATGTGGGCAATACGCTCAGGTAATACATATTAGCCAACATGAGAATAAGCCCTCGGAAAAAACTATATATTTACTTTGACGTTTGAATTAACGCTTTTTGTAATATTTACGGTAGTAAGTTTACTAGCATTTTACCGAATATAAAACACGTAAATACAATAAGACCGCATGTACTTTTAATTAAAGCGTGAGATCATTATTCGGTTTTCATTAAACAGCAGTGACAGTGTGCCTATTTTAATTTTTACAAATATGTAACTTATATATAATAATTCTTATGATTTTGATACAAAATGGTTCTCTTGCCACCACCGGAATTAGAATTCGGTTCCCCGGCTAGCCGGCCCAGCGTTCTAACCAACGGATCTGTCGAGGTTCATTGCAGATGAACAGCCGTGACATTTTCATCTTGTCAATATCGTGAAGGCTTTAAAATCAGCATTTGAAAAAAAAATTATTAAAAACACCCAGAGACTGTTTTGAGAAGAGAGAAGACAGAGTAACACGAATTTCAGACATAAGTTGAATCACAAAAAATGCAGGTTCTTCGGTTGTTTTTAATCAATGTTACAGATATTATTTCTCTAATGAGTGAACAGAAAATATCAAATTCTTGAAACTTGGGTAGTAATATTCAATTATTCCGAGCCTCAAGCTACCCTAGATCGAGTTTATTCATTGGTTGAATTGTATCAATCAACAGAAAGTTACTTATCCGAGTGTGGGAAGCTGTATCCCACACGTGAAGATATAAAACAAATATCACATTGCTGTATTAAACTAATTCATGGGATAGATGTATATATGTATATACTTAAGTTTTGATATATAATTATAGTTACTTCAGAAAGAACTTGAATAAAGCCTGGCCAGCGGCTTGTTATTTTTTAGTAAAATTTAATAAAAGTAGCAGAGTACATCAGTAAAAATAGATTGCAGTTGGTATATCTGGAAAATATAAAGAATGGTTTACCCGATCTTAATAGGCTTTAACACTTGACCGAAAAGCCAATCTTGATTTATTTTGTTTCTAAATTTCAACTGTTAGTTTTATATTAGTTGGCGAAGGCTAATATCTGATCTTGTGCTGGGTACTAACAAGCCCGGATTCAGTAGGGACGTCACACGTAATACTTCGATCATTAGATAGAGTTTTTCCAATTGACCTAATTTCTATCGATTATCTGAACGTAAGTAGTTAAGGGGATTGTAGTGTTAGAAGCAGACCATAAACAGTCTGGTGTTTATCCATGGCCACTGAGTTCAAAACACTAAGGTGATATGTATTTCCCGAATCAGTCATAAACTTGTCAAATATATAAACAATGAATGGGGTGAAAAATAGGGTGTTGACGGAAGAATACGATTCGGACAAAAAAAAAAAAAAAATCTCCTCTCAGATGTAAAACCGGTTTATTCTAACCGGCGGATTGTCATACCGGGATGAATGTCCTGTGAATAATAGATCTCCACTGAACTTCATTAAAATGCGCAGATCATATAAATCATGATATTTTGAATGGAACCTGAATAGAGTGCAACCCAGTCCACTCTAGCAGAAATTGAGGTGTAAGCATTTCGTTTTCAAGAGTATTTTTTTTTCCATTTTGTGTATTTTTGTGTTAAAACATAAACTATGTGTACAAAATACTCCAGAATACAACACTTAGTCAATATTGGGAGCTCCATAATTTGAATGGAGCCTGAATGAAGTTCAGACCTGCCCACTCTAGTAGCAGAAATTTAGTGTTAAACTGTGACATCTCTTTTTCAAGAGTTTTTTTTTTTTTTTTTTACCATTTTGTTATTTTTGTGTTAAAGCATTAACTATTTTTACGAAATACATCAGAATAGAACGCGTAGTCAAAATTGGGAGTTACTTTTACAGAACAAACATCGAAAAAAAATTATATATGTATGAGCATCGCTGATGTTCTACAACTTACAAAAAGACCACCTGAATATTCAACGTAAGAAATACCGAAATATCGCATATGCTATGTCAGTGCCGACATTACCTTTCATATGAAACTGAATTATGATATAAATGATCGCCATTGGAAATTTGGTTGTTTAACCCCCTGGGAATGTTGGTAGATTAAAGGGGAAATCATTATCAAGCAAAAAGTAAAGACTTATTCGAGGAATCAAAAACAGTGCTCTTTGATTTGTGTATGCGTGATCGACTAGTTTCAAGCCAAACATCCTAAATCGCCCATACACGTAAACGACGTTTTGGAGTCACCCAATTCAGCTTTGAGGTTTATTTTAAATTACACCAAAAAATATTATCCGTCGAGATCAAGGTCTTTCTCGAGTACTACATTTTTTTTACTCAATAGTATCAATTTCAATCCTTGTAGGTCCCTCTTGGCGATGTGTTTTAGTAATTAATGTTGAAGATATCGGTCCATCGTTGAACTGACAATTTGTTAACATAGCTTACCGAATTAAGTCTGACATTTGTAGCCTACATGGAAGATTCCAATTGTTTATAATATAAGCATACCATTAAATTAACATTGCGCCTGTGAAATTTAATACAATAAACGTTCTGAAATTTCGGTCATTCTCGAGGTTTTTTTTTATTATTATTCGTTTGAATCCAACATAGTTTCTGTGCGAAATTGAATATTTCTATTCTGATCTATGTTAGGATGTAATTGCATCCACTAATGTCTGTAGTTGGAAATATGAACTTGTGACCACAGGAAAAAGTGTTTAATACATCCAATTAGAGTTAGTTTGTTTGGATATCGGAGATCTGTTATCACATTGTGTGTTGGGCACTAACGGGATTGGTTTCACACGTTATATTTAGATAAACAGATCGAGACCTTTCAAATGGAACATGTTTCATCGATTATCTGAATGATTATATCACCTGAACAAATCTTTAGTTAATGCACATAACAGGTTTATAAATTACATCAACAAATACAATCCGTCGAGGTCAAGGTCTCCCTCGAGTATACTACAGGTTTTAGTCGATAGCAACAATATCAAGTATTGCAAGCCGTCCGTCCAACGTGGAAGTGACATTTTGTTAACATAGCTTATTGAATTTTCTCTGAAATTTACTCACTTGTACCAGGTAGCCTACATAGAAGATTCAAATTGTTCATTATACAAGCATAACTTAAGTTATCGAAGCTGCACCGAAAGCAGTTGTTTCAAAATCAATTAAAAAGTCTATAAACTAAAGGACTTAAACGCCCTATTATTGCGTAGTGACCACGACGATAGTTTCATTGCTTGTGTTGTATTTGATATGTTAATATGGGCAATCGGGTAGCAAATATGTTTATATTGTGCCGTTTAGATTCGATAAAAATCCTTAAATTACATAATTCTCGAATTTTGTTTTTATTTTATGCGATCGATCCCAATGGCTTTCCGTACTAAATATATTATTTTAAAGGGGGTTTGCCAGTACAAGGATTAGGGTATACAACAGGTTATGTTAAAATTAATTAGAAGATTCGATCATCTATATGTCATATATTTTTGTAAATCTTGTTGATAGTGGTAATTGGAACCCATAATTTATATATGAGAGCGTAGGTCTACATTTTGTACAAGAAACTTCTTTCTGTAGCTGTTTTTTAGGACAGCTTTGGTGATATTAAGAACAGTTTTGGTAATCTGATCTACAAATAATAGATCAGCAGGTATTCGAATTTGTAATTCGTTTTTGTGGAAGATGTATGTTAAATGGAATTTGGCACGCGAGTTGGGAAGTATAATGAAATTTGTAAGTAGTGAAGGGGATTCCAGTGTAAATAGCAGACCATAAACAGTCTGGTGTTTATTCAAAACGACTGAGCTCAAAACGCTTAGGGAATATTTATTTCCCGAAAAAGTCATAAACTTGTCACTCCATACAAAGAATGAATGGAGAGAGGAATAGGATGTGGATGGAAGAATACAATTCGGACTAAACTTAAAACATAAAATGTCTTTTCAGATGCAAAACTTCATCCTAAATGGCTGAATATCCTACCAGGATAAATGTCATTTAACAATAGATCTTCACTATACACTGCATAAATATGCACAACTCGTATAAATGATGAATGGAGTTACTTTCTACATGACAAACATCCCAAAAAAAGTATGTTTGAACATCACCGCTGTTTTACAGCTTACAAAAACGACTACTCAAAAATTCAACACCAAAACATCGCATATAATCTGGAAACATTAACATTACATTTCAAATCAAGGTGAATAACGAAATACATTATTGTAATTGGAACTAAAAATGTAAGTAGTTATATAATCGAGAGAAACAGTTTTAAATTTGATAGTTCACGTTGTTCAAGCGACTAGATATTTAAGATAAGAGGTACTTGAAATCACTGTTGTCCGTTAACAGTATGCTTATTTGCTGGCTCTATACGGTTTTTATGTCGTTTTAAGGACCCACTTGTCATTCTAGCTTTCCTAATAGGAAGGAATCTCCACACGAATGTCTATACCAGTATACCATTTAAAAATACCCCTGGTTGTCCGTACAATTACTTTCTTTAGAGTCGAGTAGACGTTCAGTACATGCGCTATTAGTACACCTACATGTCATGTCAACAAGACCCTTTACGTAACACAAACTGGATGGATTTATTATGTTAGCCACTGACGGTTGTTGAATACCCAAGATAATGAGCTGATTGAAAAACTGAAGAGAATATTTATGACGAATACAGAGCAACATAAAGTGTTGAATTGTGCCCTGGAGACAAAACATTGGCTGCAATTACCGCAAAAGGTGTATTTTTATATCGGAGGTAAGAGTTTACTGGAACGTGGCCAGATAACAAATCTAGAAGAAAAATTTGTCTCCCCAACATCAAAAAAAACATTTTTAAAAAGGCGGTCTTGATCCGTTCAGGTGGTCAACATAGGTTTATATTTAGACCACTACACAAATCAGCTATTGTAATTGCACAATTTTGGGGCTCGGTTAAGTTAATAATTAACTGGTAGCGTCGTTTGCGAACAAAGGACAGAGTAGTAAATAATGATCCACCGATTCGACGTGGTAACCAAAGTTATGCATGTCAAAGTCATATAAAACTATTGAAGAGATCACAATTCAAAGAATTACAGCCATTTCGCAACCGCCAAAGGAAAATTTAAAGCCCGCAGTATACACACGCTTCTCCGTCGGCGACAAAAAATCTCAAGGAAATCACTTAGTGTGCAGCAAGCTTTCGACACGCCTAGACGCTGTCGACGACTATCTTGCATCTCGATGCCGACTGTTGGCGACTAATCATGCGACAGAAAATCGCAGCCATAAACAATTTCTATGCAATTTTTGATAAAGCCATTTTAAAATCATACCAAGTGTGAGCCACGTGGTATAAATGTAAGCTGACTTTTGAAGAACCACCGACTCGGAATATCTCCGAGCGCGGAAAAAATTGTCGCCGTTGGAAAATGGAGAATAGCTAGTTTGCGACACAATAGCGGTTTAATAATAACAACCATTTGTAAAAGTCTACTTTAAAATGTGGATGAATATTCTATGACTTAAATGTTGTCTGGTAGAGTTTTCCATACACGAAATTTTACAGACGAATTTGTTTATCTTCTAGTTTGCTGTTTTCAATAGTTGTCAAGTCACAACGAAGGATGTCCGTGTACGATAATATCATTCTACATCCATGACAATCAATAATGTTTCCCATAGAAGTTTATTATAGGTTTCAATTTTATCGACATTGTTCGCAATGTATACCTAATACGGCTTTCACCCATTCCAGTGTGTGGCTTGAGAATAGGAAGGACATTCGTTCAAAACTTAGTAGGACATTTCTAGATTATAGCGTTCTAGCCCCATTGCATTCAGACTTGAATAACATTGATCTAAGAATCAACATAGCATAAGAAGCTTAGGGTCAACAGGTTCACTTCTTTGACATAACACTTCAATTACAGACCGGCAGAATACCGCAGACCGTAAGCCTATCGATAAATACAGCTTACTTCGCGTCTCAGTGTAGTTCCCCTATTATTATACGAGAGCTGACATGTTCAGACGAGAATAATAGAAATGCCGACTCGATCAGCATTAAAACCGTAAATTTAAACCCACAATTTCATATTTAAAAAAAAAAAAAAAAACTTTTGGCGAACAACTATATGAAAAAATCAAACGTTGTAACAGCCAACAGCGCCCTTACGATAAAAAACCCTTTTCTATCCAATTTTACAACGCACCATATTAAGTCAATTGTTTTTTAATTTTTTTATTGGGATTGTAGCTTTACTCTCACTAAGTTATTTAACTTAGACACTGGCGTGTCAGCTTAATGGATGAAGCCAATGCTCAAAATCAATGGCAACAATAAAAAAGACTAACCGGTGGAAATGAATATCAACACAACAGGTCGGATTAGTTTTGCCCCTTAACTCTGATAGCATCATGGCAAAATAAGGCTCCCTAAACCAGCCAGTCGTCAACAGCGACCAAGACTACATGTATATCGCATAACGCAGTTTAAAAAAGACACACAATAGAAATCTTTAAACTGTTTGCCACCAATCTGATCGTATCCCAGTCCAAACCAGCTCCCTATATTGATATGGGAAAATCCTTTATTAAATCGCGTCGATTTGTTGTTGTAGAAAAAAACAATAACAATAAAAACAACTTGGCAATGAAGTATTCTCATTTTGGATTGATTGCGTATTGCTTTACAGCACATTCAGCTGTATTTCAGCTACTGTATGAAGAGAACATACGGTTGCAATTTGTTTTAAAGGTGTTTAATTAGTTTTTTAATGAGTAATTTAACACTTACTTATAGCACTCATGGCACTCAACATCACAAAGAGAAACAAACCATACCAAAAACGATACGAAAACATACAAGTTTGAACATCTCAACGTTTCAATTTGTATATAAAGTTAAAACTGTCCATTCAAATTATTTACAATGTTCCATAAAAATCAATGCTTAAGACAGTTTTGGCTGAGTACATCTCAAAATGTTTAACCCCCTGTCACGGTATTTTATGGACTGTAAAACAGCAAAAATCCAAAACCACCACCACCCACTGTCACAGATTTGCTATATTTGTAAAGAAGGCTCTTTTGATAATGGGTTCATTTTATGTAAAGTTTATATAAACGAGTGCCAGGTATTTCACTATCTTGACATCTGTATCGATAACTGCCTATTCATTTACCTTTTAATTTATTCTTTTCCACATATATTTAATATTATGGATTTAAAAATCCATGTCAAATTCCCCCATCTGCGACATGTAATCTGGCAAATATCTGGTTGGGACTGTGTAATCCGTTCGATATTCCTACGCCTGAATAAAATAAAGCAAAAATTATTAATGCATCAAAAAGATGTCAAGTTTTGCTACCTTAATACAATAATAAAATTTCATATGTGTTCTCCTATTAGATTGCCATAATGTTTATCTGTCTGACTGTCTCTCTAAGAAGAACTGTTTCTTTTAAAAACTTGCATAAACGTGATTCGGGTTTTGATAAAGCACGAGGTTGTTGACGCTCAACGGTTTGAAGCATTGCTGCTTTGTTGTATTTAAGCTATCAACTAATTTTCTCTTGACTTTTTTAGATTAATTCACCTGGTCAATTTCACTATATCCGTGTTTGGTGCAGAACAATCTACACTGAAATGCTCCATTTAATCTGTCAAACTGGAGTGTGCAGACGTTAATGAAAAAAAGTCAAAGGTCAGAGAGAAATATTAAACAGAAGTGTTATTACACTGCAGTGAAATAACACTTTTATACGAAATCCTGGTATTTCATCTGTATATCAATAATAAAGATTGTTGTTAGTATATTATCAATTTAAATTCTTATCTATTTAATTCAGATTAGTTAGGATATGAAGAAACGCCAATGAGCTTATTATGTCACATTAGATTGTGACCTTCGGGATAACTCTGTCCTAGTATGCTATGTCGCATATAATGAAATTCAATTTCAAACAATAGATGCAAATTTCATTATAGTATTTCATGTATCATTTAATTTCATATAAGCCAATTGATTACTCCTAGTAACTTCTTAAAAAGATTGTTTACCGTTTGACTTCTGAGATAGAGGTCAACATCAGAGGTCACTAGAGACAATATATTGTCCAATCTTTGGGATACGTTGCATGTGTCTGTGGACTGATAAGGAACTCTCAATAGTCATCTTCACCAAGATGGCCCGCCTGGAACGTTTTGTATTTTGGATAATCCTTGACCGCTCATCTCATGTGACCCACAAATGATTATTCACAGGAAAGGAGAGTGAAACCCAGAAGGCGTGGAATGCGACGCCCCGGAACATTCTGCACATGTTAATCAATTACATGAGAATAATTTACATGATTTGGATTTCCGCATATTGACGCCAGGTGCGCTTGTGAGTTTATTGTCTTGAAAACTAACACTCTCCATACGTTGAATTTATACGGCTGACCCAGTTTAATGGTTTATGTTTGAATACTGTTCCCAGGTCAACAGTGTAATCGGCCCAATTAATGTTGTCAACAGAATGTCAAATGAAAACGAAACTAACATGAACATGGTTTTGCCACATTTGGCAATGAACGGAAAATTATCAGAATAGGTCTGCCTTGAAATATTTTTTTATCCATGTCAAGCGGCTCGGAAAACCCATTTTTTTATCTTTCACGACAGATGTCACATCTGGGTTCCATGTGACTCAATTTTTTTTTTCAAAAATGTATTATTTCCAATTGTGATACCTCTGCTCTTCCGAAATGGTCACCACTTAGTGTAGGCGTCTGATAGAATATCACGGCGGAGGGTTGGATGGTGGTTTATATAAAGAACCAAGCTGATACTCAATTCGAAAACAATCCGATGGCAGGAATAGATCCTACCTGAAGCTCTCCTAAATAACACCGACAACAGCCTGAAAGATAGATAATGTATGAAACAAAACGTAGTAAATATATTTTGGATATCCATATTCCAGTGTAGAGCTGTGGGTTGAATGCTGGCATTGATTGACACCACAACGAAACAATTTGGTATATTTGACTTAACTTAGGGTTTCACCCAAATGAAATGAATTAGCCTGAGAAATCTTTCCATGGTTATCGGCGGGTCATGAAATGCTCTTGAGGGTGCTTTTCTGTATGGAAATTATACTAGATTAATTTTAAATAAGTGACATTTTCGTTATAGGGTTTACTTTTATTCTTTAATCCATGATTTAAATATATTCTTTAATCCGTGATTTAAATATATATAACTACAGGAACAACTGTTTTGATTTGATGCCAGGGGATGGATAATTGCTGGTGTTCCGTTAATTTGTGGTGTTCACTTGGTTTGTTCTTCAGTTTTTATTACTTTTTGCCCTATATATGAATATAAAAGAAAACCAGCAGTTGAAAGGCATTCAATTGAGCTGACGTTTAGCGGTACGTACATGTCTTGCTTAATAGTGCTCTGCCTGTCACATAGAATGTGTTATCGAACGACTGTAATTCCTGCCTGTCTTTAGAGAATATCTATCAGTTCTTGTCTGTTAAAGTGCAACAATTGACGTCTTTCTCTTGATACCTTTCCCACTTTGCTAAATTATTTAGCGGTTTACCAAGCAGACTGTATTCATAAAAAAGGCAGAATAAAGTAGTTACATTTCATGTCTGTGTAATCGACTCATTTCATTAGCTATAAGCCATAGCTTTAGGACAATTGATGTATAATGAGCTTCCATCAGTGTTTGTTTGTTTGTTTGATTGAGGTTTAACGTCGTACTCAAGGGTATTTCACTTTTATTACTACGGATGGTCCATTTAACACCTTGCGTGATTGCGGTGGAACACCCGATGGAAACCTGGTTTAAACCAGCCCCACTAGCCACATTATGTGATTTAGTCGTATACCATACTGGTCGACAGATTTAGCGCACACACTAAACACTGAGCCACGGCCGCGGTCAGCTTCGATCAGTGTGTTCACTTTTTTTTAAAAATTTATATATATTTATATAAAAACAAAACATCAAGGTTTTGATTTTATGATTTAAACTTTACTGGAGTAATATAACACCTTTTCTTTAAATAAGGGATGTTTTCCTTACAAATCGCGTTCCATAAGACTACAGCATGAAACTTTTGGCTCTATATTGCTTTCAACGTTTATAGCCAGATCTACCTGATTTGATTTATATGCTGGTCATATCGAGATCTGGAGTGAAGCTAATGATATAATAATATTAATTTCATTAAAATTTATAAAATATGATCAACAACAAAAGGTTTTTTTTAAGTAATAGGTACATGTAGGAAAAATTCTCCCCGCGGCAAACTGAGAGTACAAGTTAGTGCATTTCCGAGTTAGTGCATTGATTATTACTTCGTTTGTAATGTCTGTTTTTATTGCTGAATAGACGAGTGAGTTCCGTGCAAGTGAACTTGACCGTATTATGTTGCCTTAGGTAAGAAATAACATGTTATTGGGAGAAGGCCATGTGTATTTGACAGAATACTTAAAGTGTATTAGTATGCTTACAAACTATCTTATAAACGCAGATATTCGGCGCGATCAGTGCTTAATCATCTACACACAATATACTACATACTGAGCTTATATAAGCAGCTAACGTGTTTTTGATTTTAAAGCTCCTGACAGTATATAAGAAGCACACATTATCGATGTATTATGAGGCTGCTTATTCTGAAGACCTGACTGTTTATTCCTATAATATGTTTCTCACAATAATATAAAAAAAACGTTCAGTCAGACAAATTGTAACAGAAGAGGAGATTTCACCCTTGTTGGATCTCTGTGGACGATTGAAGACATGGGTGGTGCTCCCTTTGGTTGTATATTATCCCAGGACCCCTTTTAATGGCATGGTAATGGTTTTGATGAAACAATGGAATAGTTAAGGTACGAAGTATTTTATGAATGTGCTAGACTTGTTTACAGTCAAATAACACATCAGCTGTATGGCGTTAAGGCAGCCACTTAAGAAGCCTGGTAAGGATAAAATCCTTTTAGTCTATACATCTCCCAGTGCCCGCTGAAGTATACCTTTCAGGGGCGCAAACCATTTAAAGCCCGCATTTTGCCAATTCACTCGTGGTGCTATGGAAAATGCCTTCATCCTGGATAGACACTACTTATTCCCCATTCACTTCTCATACTCCTGAAAATCACTCCATCCTAAAGAGACCCTTATTATTCAGATGGAAATGATCTATCTAACCCAACACATTACAGTCTCAAAGCGTTGACTAGCTGCACTTCTATTGCCATGGAGTGGCCAGTAAATGACAATCTTGTCGGATTCCTTCAGGAACAAATCCTTGTAACATCCTGAGTGAGTTCATATCATATCTTATCTTTTCGTTTAACATAGTAAGTTAAAATTTCTTCTTTCAATAACAAAAAAGTAAGTTCTTGAGAATGACCGTAGGTTGATTAATTGGTGTTTTACACCATGCTTAAGGGTATTTATCTTATATGACGGCGGAATATTCCAACAATAATTGACAAAAGCACAACTAAGATGTGAAGCGTGTCAATAATGTCGGAAGGTCAATGACCCGCCAGTGCTAACTAAGTAAAGATATACATTGCTACTCTGCAAACACACTGCCTGTAGCTAGAGGGCTTGACCTCGGATGTATAGTCACACAACGTGTTTTTCTTAACGTGTACGATTAATGTACGGACACCAACATTAGACTGTTATCGTTTTAACTCTTATTTTTGTTACATAAACAGTTACCGTTGTGTGGACCAACAAAGGTTGTTTTTCGCCATTATAAATAAGAACTAGACAGGAATACAGTTATAAAATGATATATTTAAATGACCATTCACATCAGTTTTATTTTTATAAGAGTTCTAAAGATCTTCAGTGGTTAAATTCGCCTTAAGGCCTAGGTTAATCCCTCGTTCACATTTTTTTCATTCCTTTTATTTCGATTTTCCAATTGAAATTGGATAAATATGTTTCTTTTTGTCACATAATGATTTGTAATTCCAGTGATCAATATAGAGAGGCGTATTGCACCTCACCCTCCCTGTTGTCATTACATCTATTGACATGCTCTTCAACAGACTGTTCGACTGTAGACTCAGTTGACAGATGATCTCTAAATGCATATTTCCTTTTCAAGTCGGAATTTGGGAGATTCGCGATAGAAACTTGCATATTTCTCGAAAAAGTGTTAATCGTATATACTTCAATTTTAATCTTAGTAAAATTAGCTCCCCGATTAACAGCAACTTATTTGAAAGCGATTTAATTTTTTTAAATCGGGTACTAGCTTTACCGCTAAAAATCCATTCAAGACATTTGCTTCACGTAAGTTTCGTTAAAAAATCAGAGCGAAGTGCGGAAAGCGTCGCTGAAAAAAAAAAACAAACGATTTTCTATAGCCGATGCTTTGAAATTCGTTCAAAGACGACGAATTCTAGCGGTTTTATTATTTGTCTCAAATGAGAAAAATTACGAATATGAGTTGTTTTTAGCAATCCCTTTAACAAAAAAGTGGTAACCATCCCTCAACTTATCAATTATATGCTGACGAAGTTACTACTATGGCAGTCATCTCACTTGTTGCTATTAATTTTAGACCGAGCAAACTATGACAGAATATAGATTTTTTCGATGTCTCTGATATGTTCTGTAGTATTATAAAAGCAGAGGTGGTAAGTGTGAATCTAAGTTAGAAAACACAATTTAAGCAATACGGCCATAGAACAAACGTCTTCTAACTTAAACGGCTTTTCAGCATTAGATGACATATCTTTATGGGCAATTAGCTCCATTTACAAACGCGATTGAAATTGATTGTGTGAGAAATCTCAACGCTGAGAGTCAGTTGAACACATTTGCTATTTGCTTTCTGTAAATGCAAATATATTTTTATCGCCCCTACTTGAGACAGGGTTGAAACCAATTGAAATCAGTTTCGCTATTTAACATTTCAATTAAAATTTCAGCCTGCAGAGGATACATTAAATGTAACGAAAGAACGAAAAGAAAATAAGCAGCTAATGCTCATCTGTTGTGTTCAGTGATTCGGCTGAAATATTGTTTAGCAAGTATTTACAATGCTGGATTTTCGTTATTTTGGGATAACACTTTCTTAGTTTGAACAGATTCTAGTCCTGAGAATTACACTTCACGTAACTTTAGCCTGATTTCTGTAAATAAGTTCTTTCAACTATTCTCTCCGACATTCCAATTTGTTACCAAACAAATATGCATTCCGAGATTTACTGCCCTCTCCAAAATTTAGAAATAATCCAATTTACCAGGCAATTCACAACAACCCCGAGGCGACTCAATGTGTTTCGGATAGAACAGATTCGATTCGATCTGACAAGCGGCAATGGCCTAATTTACTGTCTAGTTTTAACAATCGATTTACTGTATTCGTCCAAGAGTCCGGAACACAGACTTATTCTCCTGTCTATACACGAACGTACTATCTCAGGTATAGTGGATAAGACACCATTGTTCCCTTTGCTTATGCAATTATGACTAATTCGTATTTGTTTGCCGTATACATTTGTTAAAAAGCCCATATTTTCGACAAGAATATTTATAACACAATAAAACGATCTGTATGGCTTGATACTCTTACCAAACCATGAGTGCTTCATAAAGTCCCTTTCATTCATTGCAGAAGAACTGTTATATATAGTTTACATGTTTAGTAACAAACATGTGATACATAGTCCACCTGCGTCGGCTTTTTGTCCTTTATAGGCTCTGACACATCCAATTTCAGACAACACGTTATCCCATTAAGGCAATATATCTACGCCAATAAGCAAATAACGAGAGTTTGATAAAGGACAAAGATTGAAAAGCACATTTATTACAGCTTGCCTGACATGTTGCAAAGATAAAAAGATCGACGCTGTCCTTGATGCTGGTCAAGAAAACCAAGGCCGACAATTCTAGGTCATGACCTAGTTTCCAGAATAACATTCGTCTCCAAGCTAGTATCGGGACGAGTTTGTGTCTCAGGTCAAACCAAAGCAATTCGATGTGACAAGAGGATTTCGCCTTGTTTGTTTTTAATGTCAAAACAAATTAACCATGTCCGCTCAATGGCTGGAAATCTGGGAATGTAAACGAAAAAAAAAAAAAAAAAAAAAAAAAAAAAAAACACAAAAAAATTTTGATCCGCAACATTTTAAGGTTATTTCTTCATTGCACAGGTATAATACAAATATGCTCTCGACTTTTGATTTATAGACGCTTCCGTCTAGTGAGTAAAACAAAAGAGTCAAAATGTTAAACTATACGCGAACTGGAATTGGCTCGGAGTCTTCCCGATCCGATTATACGTATGATTTCAATAGTTCCTTCTCTAGACGAAATGGAAGTTACAATTTTGCCATCGTACCGAAAATTTTGACAAATCCTTACAAGGTCTTATTTCCCTAAATTGCAATAACACATTTCTTTTTACTCCCATAACAATTCATATCCAGTTATATACCAGAGTGATGTAAACTCTTGTACTTTACTTGATATAAATAGTTATTAGAAGAATGAGACAGTATAGTTTGAATATGATTAATATTGCTCGAACTAAACGTTATAACGATAACTCAAGAAAATGGTTCACGCTGATGGCCCAGAAGTTCTCACTCAAGATGCAGACGAATAGGTATAGAGTAAATTCGAAAGTGTATCCATAATACTCAAAGAGCAGTTTGGTATGCACACCAAATTATTTAATACACATATTAATCGATTTTGTATGCATATGAATGGAGTTTTTATCCACACGTATTTAAGTTAATATGAGATGTTAATTAACCGATGGAGTCAATGAAAGTACAGGTTTTCTCGACAATTGATGTTCTTTATCCTGAATGGTGAATATGGAAATGCACTCCTTGAATACAAAACATTTTAAGCTGACAAATCATGATGTTTCCTTCACAATCACGTAATACTTGCATAAACAACATCGGTGTGAAAAAGTTAAAATCACCAGAAAACATTTCCATTCACATTTGAATTAATATGGATACATCTAGTGTGTATGTATATTAGTTCCAATTAAAATGCACATTAATAAAGTCTTTTAATCAAACAGGGCCATTCATATACAAACTATTATGTCTCGCGGATAATTGTGTTTATTTATTTACTTATTTTAGTTATGTATGTATTTATTTTAGCAAACAAAACTCTGTAATACTGTATTGTTTATATTAGCAAACACCTCTATGAAAAACAATTCAGAGCAGCCGAGATCATGGTATTGTGGAATGAAAACGTTAGCTGATACATCTAATGTGCGTATGGCTGGACAACTTTAAACCATGATATACCAATGCAATGTGTGCTTTACACACTCTTAGAAAAATATGGCTCTAATGCAACTTCAGTCATGGCTGTAGTGGAACCCTTTTTGGTTCTGTACGGAACCCTGCGGTATAAAGGAACAACAGAACGTTCATTTATTTGTGATGTCTTTGAATTGTGTTCTGTGATTGTCCTGTATTTGTCCAGTTTTGTGTCTGATTGTCGCAGCGGTGTCGAAGGCGGATTCCTTCCCTCATTGGGCTGGCACGCCGCCATGTGAGTGAAGCAACCATAAGTAAGATGTTTAATTCCAATCAAACAATCAGAGTTGATATCAAAGAGAGCAAACGTCACTCAAAAGTATTCCAAGCAGGGTTGAAGATCAGTGTAATAGCGAAAGTAATTTTGACACTGCAATGAAATAAGAAATAAGATATTTGTGAATCCTGACATTTCACCTTCATAAATAAATTAAATATCTTTACGGTATATGTGATTATGCTTCCTTACGTGGGAAGTAACATAAACGAATTTGCCAATTGGAATTGACTTGCTCTCCAAATATTAATTCTAAGCATAAGATTAGCTAGGAAAATCAATTCTAACAATTTCTTGTTATAGTCTACATTTTAGAATAACTTTTGGCCCCAGGCAACTTTCAGTGGGCTTTCTTCTGTCAGGATCAAAATAATGCAATTCGATCTGACAAGAGAAATACATTGCCCATACAAATCAAATAATGTTCTTTGATTGGCTGAAAAGCTATAAGCATGAACCTTTTGTTTTACCGATGTAAGGCTCACATACATCCTCGGTATAATAAGAATTTTGAAAACTTTTGAAGGCTAATTCAGAGGCACAGGATTCAGAGCTTTACATGTGATAAGCTGATAAATTGTGCCTTTTCAATTCCCTTCGATTTAAATACAACAAGATCCCCCGTGTTTTAAGTAAGAATTTTTTCAAGTATGCGGAACTATCATACATTCTACAAAAATATTGAGTAATCGAACTCCACAGTATGAGGCCAAGCATTTTATTCTATCCTTTATACGAATTTAAAATCAATTCTGATGTTTATTGTAAGGATTATTTGAGCAAAATGTTTTATAACGCACCTAAAGGCTGTCCTGGCGGCTGTTTATTCCTTTGATCTGTAAGCGCAAGAACCATGCTATGCCAAAGTAGAAACTACGAAGAGCGAAGTGAAGCTACGAATGTGCACCATAAAATCGGACACACTAAGCTATATAATCACTTTTTCTTGCGTTGCTTTTTCTTTTGCGGTTTGGTAGTTTCGCGTTACAATTTTGAGGTTTCATAGTTTTCGAGGTTTCGACATTCAAGAAACAGGAATGTCGAGATCAACTTCGCGAGTTTGTCTCTAGATCTCTATTGGAAGCAAAAGCACGAAACCAGGTTGGCTGTTTATAGTTTCGACCTTCAAGAAAGATCAACAGTATGACATCAGTTTCGCAGTTTTGTCACTTTCTGGTAAACCCGGAAAGCAAATCCTCGAAGTTGGTCGGGTACTTTTGGCATTTTCTTAAATGTCGGAACTAAGAGACTGCAAAACTAATAAACAAAATCACGGAAATTTGAAACCGCCAAAATGGAAACAACGAAAGTACAAAGTGATAAACCTTTCCATGGATAAATTAATCATATGATATAACAATTCTGCTTATAACTTTGCAACAATTTTGAATTTTTATAGCCATCACAGAGATACAAACGGAGTTTATTGCCAAAATCCCAAATCCTACAGAGTTTACAATCTTTTTCCATCTTTTCCTTTTAGAAATGTATTTCTATTGTATAAGCATAAAAGACTGTTCCCATTCAACACACAAACAAAATACAAAATAACAGCCTTCCGGATAGCTCCAACTTTCAACAAAAATGTCTAGAACCACTGATACCAACATGTCACGACGTTATTGGTAAATATCGTCATTGTCTGCATTCAATTGCCATGGGTAAACGGTTTTTGGTAAGTTCCTTCGCCTTAAGAGACGACATGCCGTTATTTGAGTGTAATAGCCTAAAGCGGGATCTGCTACGACGTAACCATCGGAGTCGACCTTCGCACAAGGTATCGATCAAAATTTTCTACAATCCCCAATGACAGACAAGCTTGTGAGTCTCAGCTTCGAGGACTTGGATCGAAACTATTCTTTTTATCTTTTTTCTACCCCGTGAAACGTTCGAAATGGCTCCACGTGAGCACGGTATAAAACTGTTAATGTTAGAGAACTAACAGAACATTATTTAAACATTTTATTTGTTCATGTTTCTCACAGTAGACGTTAAGAATGTCAAGTAATACCGATAAATTTCCATTTTGTTACTTCTATCTTGTCCAGTTATTATACAACTTGAGGCTGTCATTGTGGCATAGTGTTTTGATTAGAATTTGTGTTCGAGAAAATTTGAAATAATCCTTCTGTATGGAAATCTTCGTGCACCTGATAAAAAAAATTACTGACCAACGCGGACCGCGGGTTGTAGGCAATCGCGACTGTCTCAGTCATACTCTGGACTGTAAGAGCTACACAAAACACTCAATCCACCAACACCAAAACCAAGCGGATTTGTTATAATGTTATCTAAGGCATCTCTAGCTGGCTGAATTGGAAGCGGACTTCAGGAGAATAAAGAACAGGGAACTGGTAGCCAACTTTAGCCGGTCACAAACACATTGTAGGTTAACTCTCCCACTAAATCGCGTTGTAATAACAGTTTAATTGTGACATGAGCCAGACAAATGAAAAGAATCCAGTAAATGAGGATGGCGAAAATCAAACCTACATTTGGACATATAAATTTAATACAACAGTTTCGGACATTCGAAGAAAAAGACAGCCGCTTTAGAGTTGGGGCGAGTAAGTGACACAAACTTAAAAGCAATGGTATGGCTCGTTGCATCGACGCCGGATTAAGTTTTGACAACGGATCCCTCTTAACATTCACACTTTCCCCAAGAGGGCCTAATGAAGCGTACTTGTAAGAAGGTCAAACATGTTATCAGCGCATGCGTGTGTGGCGGGGACTTTCTACCTCTGCGTTTAAAACTTATCAAAAGTCATCAATCAGAACTAATTTCCCTATTTTCTTATGACTAATTGAGATCAACAGGGCTCGTACAATTCACACACCAGTATTGTGATGTGACACACGTAATAATGAAGTGTGTAGAATAAATGAGGCAATATAAATATGTTTTATTCATTGGCACTTTAATATCACGTTTTACGAGCGAAGGAAATCCATAACACGAATTCATTACTTTTGCTATTTCGGCGCCCGAAAAAAAAGTCCGTCCGTACATCTCGGGTAAGGTAAACTTGTTTGTAATCATCAGTGACAGCACACATGTGTGTGTGAAGGGGGTCATTTCGCCAAAATATCCACACATGCCTATATATTAATTGTAAAAAAATGCTAAAAACTTCCGAACTGTTCTTCGTAATTTGTCGACATTTACTTTCAATAATACATATAATCACAATGTAGACCGATAATGGCAGAATGGCGTCAATCTTCATTCGGCTGAAGAATGATCCCCGCTAGTACTATGCACAGCAGTTCTTGAATACCGTTTTGTGTAACTCTTAAAAAAATGCATCTTTATACGAATTGTATGCAGTATCAACAACAATTCCAAAAACACCTTTTTATTACAACCATGATCAACTTGAATGCATGCTCGGCTTCCTAGGTAATGCCTTTTTAACTGAGAATCAAATCAAATGCCGAACGTTTTGTCACTTTGTGGAATCTATTCAATTAAATTGTTGTTTAACTCATTTCTGTAGAAAATGGAGTCATATGTTTTATCCGGTCAATTAGATTAAGTTGTACAAAGTTGACAAACCCAATGTTCATGAAATGCTTCCAAAAACAGCAGATATTCTTTCAGTCATTTTATTTGTTACAATGTTGAGTACTGCTTGGCTGGTTAAGATGATTCTTTATGTTCATACTCAAAACAGCAAACACAAACATGGTTGGGTTCGTTTGGTTTTAACGTCGTACTAAAGAGTTGTTCACTCGACGACGGACCTTCCACTTCACACTGTTCTTTGTCTAATTATGATGGAAAACCGATAGGAAATAAATATATATAAAAAACACCCCCTGAACAACATTGTGTAATTCACTCATAAACCTGATGGTCGACAGACATACTCGATCACGTGAACGGTACATCGAAGTGGGATAAATAAGCGCATACACTATCCACTGAGTCACGGACCAATCGTGATCTTAATATAGAAATGGAGGGTTGGAGAGGGTCGATATAAAATATGTTTGTATTGGAATGAATGCACACGGAATAGGAAAGGATCACTCAATTGGTCGAAAATTTCAATATTTGGATAAAATTATCTCGCGTCTTCTCACGTGTTTATTTTCTTCTAGTTTGTTAAGGTCACAACGTTTAAACGGTTTTACAATAACCATGGGGCCTTTAACAGGCCCTGACTTTTTACACTACCGCAAGCAACATTAGGGAGTTCATCTGCGGGCCGCGGTTAAAGTTTGCTGCAATTTTTACCAATCGTTTAACAGTTTTACAATTGTATCATATATGGCCATGACACCGTAATATACATTCTTCAGAAAATAATTACAGCAGGACATTAACAAAACAGGTCAAATCAGTCAAATGCTGATAATAGCGTAGCATCAAGTCATTAATAATATCCTAACAGTTACATCCATCGTTTTGTAAACAACACTCGGGACTTATTATTATTCCCTTTTCAAGTAAAAAGTCACGAATCCAGCCTTTGAACTTTTGTTTAAACCCGGAAGCCCTTTTTAAATAAGGATGTCGATTAGTTAAATCCAATGAATTATCTCCTGGCCATTGTTTATGTACTCATCAAATCTGTAAAGCCTTCTAGCAAACAAACGATGTTTGTTACCATCGACGTTTTGTGATACCCTTAACAAGAGGAGACACAGGAAAACAGTTAATAACTTTGTTTAAACTGATTAATAGTCTACACTTGAAGCTATATACGCATTTGCGTATATTTTCAGCAAATGAGGAAACATTATGAACAACAAAAGCTCCTGAGGCAATATGGTATCTTGGCAGGCCAACAAGTCCCCTAAATGCATCATTATAACAGACAGTTAACTTTCTTCTATTGGCTTGAGTAAACTTGACCCATAAAGTAGAGTAATACATATTACAGCAATACGTTTGAAATAACTGCTTTTAAACATTCAATGAGCAGCATGAGAATTTCCTAAGAAGCATATTTGCTCTTATACAAAGGGATCTGTATTGTCTCATTATATCTTCATTATCTATAAGCTTGTCATTGACAATGTGGCCAAGATATGTAAAATATTCAACATATTTTGACTTTTCATTAGCAAGTTTAGGAAATTAACATTTTTTTTACTTAAACAACATACACACAGATTTTTTTGGATTATATAAAATGTCGCAAATAGATAATAGTCGTTTTAGGGCAATAGGAGAAGGAGCAATCAAACTATTTTCATCAGCAAAGCTCAAATTATTAATGGATACACGTCCAAGTCTACAGCCTACATTAGATGAATTTAGTTTGGCTGTGAGGTCATCAGTGTAAATATTGTACAAATAAGGGGACATAACTCCTACTTGACGGACTCCATTGCTTACAGTGAATACACCGGAAATAGTTGTTCCTCACTGTACACAGAATAACTGTTTTTCATACCAATTTACTAGTAAGCACACCAGGAAGATAGGAAAGCCTTTATTTATCAGCTTGGTATATAACACCCAGCGATTAATTCTATCAAAGGCTTTTCGTGCAACCAGAAAGCACACAAATACAGGGTATCTGCTAGTCATATATAGATTGACAATTTCTTTGAAAGCAAATAAACACATATCTGTAGAGTGTTTTTTCTTGAAACAAAATTGGTTATCAGCAATCAGAATTTCAGTGCACCTATTGAACATAACACGCTCTAATAACTTAGACAATAAAGTGGCCAGTGTAATAGGCCTATAATTATCAGTACTAGTTAAGTCTCCCGATTTACATTTTACTATAGGTTTGATTTGTCTCTAACGTCGTACTCAAGGGTATTTACTATATGTACAATGATAAAAAAGACGGTTTATAAAAAGAGCAAGCACATTAATCAATTTCGGATCAGCATATTTGAAATGTTCCGCTGTAAGTTGATCTTTTCCTCCAGATTTCCCATTCTTTAATTCACCAATAACACTTAAAATTTCATTCGAATTGACAGTATTAAAAGAACAATTATCTTGTGGTTTATTAACTTCTGTTTGTACATATGACTTACTAGAGTCATTTTTTACAGAGTTTAATAAGCTGTTAAAATGGTTTTTCCACATATTGGCAACATCTGACTCGCCATTAGCCCCACCAACATTGCTAGAAATATTTACTCTCTTTTTAGTTTCTTTATTTACACAATGCCAAAATGAGTTAAAATATATGTCGGACAGTTTCTTAACTAAGTTGTCCGCCTTTATCTGTTCCTCATTTTCACGACAACATCTTAGCGCATATTTAAATTGAGACCTACATTTACGCATAAAATCAAACACTGGGCCAAAGCGTGGGCCGTTTAACACCAGCAGGCCCTGCAGAATACTCCCCGGCTTCCTCGGTCGATCGT
>JAVFBW010134174.1:0-13485 GCA_034783835.1 Mopalia ciliata
AATATTTAGCAGTCTAAATATGAAAGTAGCTTGCCATTCACTAGTTGGTCTGCTACTGTTTGTAAGGGGAGGAAAAAGTTGCAGTCCATTCTACGTTTTCTATTTCTAGCCCTGTGTATTCATATTGTTGAAAGATAGTTTAAATTTATTGTTGATAACGATTATGTCAATATTGACATATAATTATCGAGGTTTAGGCAGAAGAGAAAAGCATAAAGATGTTTTATGCAGGAAATGGAATCATCTGTAGTAGTCCACAGGAGTATTAAAGCAGGGGTAAGCATATTGGTCCAGCGTTTAGTGATAATTTTTGCTGCAAAGTCATATCCCATCCCAGACGGAAATTTACTATAATAACATTTTTTTACAAAAGAGCATGTAATGCATTCTCCCTTCCGTGGCTTTTTTCGGAGTTACATTTACATGGAGCAGCAACAATTTCTAATATTGGAGAATGTATAGCTAAAAATGCCATTTCACTGACCTCTTCGAGATTCATGAAATTAAAAAGAAGTCAGCAGAGGTGCAGACTGAACCAATTATCCAAAATGCAATCAAGACAAACAGAAAACTTAGCAAAATCTGTTAATCAATTGAATCTTTCTTAGACGGTGATAGAATGAGTCATAGCACGTCTTTTTTCTATTCTTTATGTAAGAATATTATAGTAGTAGTAGTATTATAGCAATAAATAAGTTTCTCTATAAAATGAACATCAAAAGTAATTTGAAAAACTTGAGTATCATAGACATTACATCAACACAGAGGAAAAGTTGTCATATAAAGAAGTTAAATACAATATTTTCTAATTAATATGTTTCCAAATTTATGAAATTACAACATTTGGCATTTTATGACAAATTTGGAATTTTCTCTTTTACCATCTTCTCTAGCCAAGGGTTACTATTCAGAGCTACTCGGCATTTGAACCCTTGGCAGATAATTAATGTACAATGAGAGTTTTAGCTTCGCCATCTGGCGGATAAAATGATCGAGGTTCTAGCTAACTCTGGTGGTTTACAGTTACATTCTCCGCCAAATTCACTAGCCAAGTCTTCTAATAGCACAACATCTGATTGGATGCGTAGAAGTGCCTACGCATCCAATCAATTGCTTGAAAGCCGAGTCCCATTATTCCTGAGTTATCCGCCAAGGGTTCAAATGCAGAGTAGCTCGGAATAGTAACCCTTGGCTAGAGAAGATGCTTGAACCCAGAAGTTAGGAATTATGTTTGTTAATGTTCCAACGTTTAACCCACTCTTAATAGTTGTTATGTCTTCAGAAAGAGAATTGGATATGCTTTTTAAGCGGTTATTTTCTAAAACATGTATAGTCGGCAAATAGCCTTTTATTATTTAAAATACCGTTTGGAAAGTCGTTGATATATATTAGGAACAACAGGGGTCCCAAGACAGAACCTTGTGGCACACCTGCTGATATCTTTCGAATACCAGAAGTTGACCCGTGCAGCAGCACACATTGTCTGCGATCCTTTAAATAGCTGGAGAACTATTCTAACAGTCGCCACAAATAAACGGCCCGTGGCCTGGATTCAATGGTTAGCGTATCTGACTACTGATGCTCCTTCGATGTACCGATGACATTCAAGATTGAGTTCACGGTTTATGAGGCAGTCAGTTCAGTAGAAAATGATCTGCTGATTCAAATACAGCTCCATATGCACAGTTTGCATGATCTGAAATATAGTTATTGCATATTTTTTTATTGAAAGAACTACACTATGTCTCCGGCAGTCGCTGGGGGTGTTTCTAACGAGATTTTCTCACTGCTTACCACCATATTAAACTAGGGCAAATGAAAATGAAATATCCGTCGTCATATAATATACCCTTTGAGTACAACGTTTAATCTCAATGGAACAAACAAAACAAGACAGGAATAAAGATATTTCTGTGATCTCAGACATATAATGACATGTGATTGATTATACATGTACATATATCTATATAGTTGCGGAATAACATACACGAGACGTGACGTCAGTTTTCGTACATAATCTTTTTACCCTGCCTCCCACAAACAGCTGTGCTTGTAGTTGAATTACCACAGCTTGGGTTGAGTACCGCTACTACGAAAAATATTTTTATGGACGTGGAACAGACGTTACGGCAATGAATTTTTTTTAGTTAATACAGCATATTTTGATACATGAACGTTTAAAGGGTTAGCCACTTTTAAACGATATTGCTTGGTTAGCATAGGTTAATACACACAGTGCATGTTACGGTAATAATTTTTTCTTGGCAGTAATGAAGTTTGGCGAAGTGCCGGGGATTGGATATTTGATTACTTCATGGCAAAGTACTTATAAACTTCGGCAAGAGCGTTTCCTAATACACTGACAGTTGTCCATAACTGTTTACACGACCTGCTCGCTACTTCACCATCGAAAACGAATTTCGCAACAAATGTTGGACACTGTGGTGATGTTAAATATGCTGTATTCGTGTCATTGTGTTATGGACGTACGAGCTGGAACCTGCAGCCATCAACATTATACAGCTGGGTACTAATTTAAGCATGGCATTCATGTCTGTCGACATTACAAACAGTAAACAGACCGCCATGAAGAAGTATAGCGTGCGTGCAATAGCACTAGTTTGACAGAAACTTTTGTGAGTGGAAAGAAAGCATATTCTGATACTGAAATAACACAATTTTCTGACAGTATCTCCAATTATGTGTTCTCTAGGAGTGTCGAGGGGGCAATCCTCCGCGGGGTAAGCAAACGTTTCGCCACAATTATCATTATCAATCCATTATGAACCTGGACACATCTAACAGACATTAAGAAGGAAATAGATTGGTATGCCCTTATTCGATGACCAATGTCCAGGGCGTAATCCTTATAATTCGCAGTGTAGAAGGCTCTCTGTACCGTATAAGCAAAGTTGACCTTTAGCGACAAAAGTTGCACAATGTGAGAAAACGAAAACAGACAAAAATCAACACGACCTTCAACATTTTAAATCAAGGTTTCAATTTTAAAACTGTGATGGCCAACTCGAAGAAGAGCACGTTTTCTGTTTCTGTTAAACTGAAAATAACATCGAAATGAGAAGGAACAGTCGAGTTCTAATTTATTTCGGACTATGGACTGTTTTAGCCATTTTAATTTTACTTTTGAATTTCCTTAATGTTAACTGGAGCTCAACTAATACTGTTCAAGGAATAATGATTGTGATAATTCTTGGTATACTGCAGGGTAGCGTGTTGGAGTTTCCCGTCCAAACTCTTACTACACTAGCAATGGGTGGGAATGTTCGCAGAGACAAAAAGGCAAATGCTGCAAATTTTACTATTATCTTGAATTATAATCTCTTGGCGACCACTGAAGATGATATTGAGGAATGCTTCGAGACTATGTATGACGCATACATGGGAAATCTTTCCACAAACGTCAGCGCCGTCTTGGTTAGCGCCACTGGTAAACAACGTCTCAAAGACTACGAACTGAAGGTGAGGGACAGATACCGAGCTGTTATTTACGATACTTTATATAACGAAGGAGTTGCTTTCGCTAGAGGTAATTTTCACTGCGTTGATCCCGTACGCTTTGAACATACCTGGCGGCAATGGGGTTTAGTTGACAGTGAAGTATTCGTCAGAGACTATCTTCCCGACATCTGCAAGAACTATTCTCTAGAGTTCATGGTAATCCATCGAGTAAGTCGTGTCCTGAGGAAATGTGGTCAGTATCAGGACCTGATGCTGTTATCTGAAGGAGACAACGAAGCATATAGCTACACCGATAAAACTTTCTATTCTAAGGCAGCCAGAGAAGTTGGCGAGCCTTTGTTTCATGATAGTGAAGATGTCCAAAATATATTTGGCAGGAAATTCAGTTACACCTTGGTTCTTGATGCTGATACAGGTGTTCCTAAAAATACTGCCTTCGAACTGCTGGCAATCGCTGCTGCTTACCCCGAGAAAGGAATCATACAACCTTCAATAAAACTGGTTAGCAACCCTCATGATACCATGTACATGCGTCTGGAGTCTGTCAGACAGGCCATCTATGAACCAATGACAAATGCCTTGACCGCTACAATAGGACAGTGCGGTTTCTTCGGTAAGGCTATGATCAGAAACAAGGTATATATAAAAACTGTGATTGGAACAAGAAATGAGCTAATGGAGTGTGTACCCATTGATGTCCTCAGCCATGACACCTTCGAGGCAGCTCTCCTTAGACCATATTACGCCAGTACCGTTCACTTACTGGAAGCCCCGAGCTACAACTACATCACATGGAATATTAGAGAGAGACGTTGGAATCGAGGGGAAGTTCTCCTGGCTGGGTATTTCTGGAAGGGTTTTGTCGGTATACCATTTAGATGGCTACAAAGAAAATTTCTAGGCGCAACATTTATTCCTACGACTTTACGGACAGAATCGAAAATAGACATAGTCAGCTCGTACATCGCCTATTCGGCTCTGAGGCAAATGTTCATGAAACCATGCTTGTTGTTATTTATAGCCTTGCATATCAACGTTGAGTTAAATTATTCGTGCCTGCCGATTATACTTGTGATGCTGGCTGTACTGGTTATGCCAAAGCTTGTAACGTGTACAAGGAACAACTACAAACTGGTCCTTGTGGAAATGGTGGCGTCTATTTTACAATTCACTCCCGAGGCAATGGTAGGAACTGTAAGAATCTTCCGAGCAATCCAGGCTAACTTGTGCTCCAACAGTAACTGGATACCGCAGAGAGCTGTCGAGGAAGAATTCAGGAACAGCAACCCATTTGTCTCGAGTCTGAGACACTTATGGGGATATGCTGCCTTCTCTCTGCTCGTGGGTATTTTCGTTCTTGTTTTCTTCGAGGGTAGCCAGTGGTTACTGATGGTATTACTGGTGACCGTGGTAATTCTCCCGTTTTTCACTGGTTTTACATCATTGACAACGAATTTTAGATCCTCTAGGGGTATACACTTGTACAATGATAATGTTGAAACGGGACTAACCAGTGCGAGTCGTGAGTCTGAGGATCTACCATTTTCTGTTTGAAATACGACCAATTATAGGGGGGCCAAAAGCATGAACTTCCCGCTAACTGATCCGCGACAATTTATACAAATTCCTTTTTTTTTATTTTATTGTTTTTTTCGAGGACGGCCAAAACAGGGTCACCGAGAACAGGGCCAATAATACTATGTAATGTGGGGCGTTCCTGACTGCAATTGGTTAATGGAATGTTTGAAAGAAAACCCTGTTCTGGTAATGCTCGAGACACGGACAATCTTTTATCAAAGGCTATAAAAGAAAGGGTTTGTATACAGTCGATGATAAGTGAGCTTATATGTACTATATGTAATGATAACGTTGAAACTGGATCTATCACAGGAGATAGGATAAAACTGGTTATATAATTTTGTACACGGCGCTGACTACATGGTGTACTAAAAATTTCAATTCGCTATCTGCAATATTTACCGAGTAAACATGCAAACAGCTTTACAGACTGCTTTACGACGGCTATTAAATAAAACGTTTTTATACTACATGGCGTGGAGATGGATACACCAGTATGAAGTCATTATCGACTACTTCTAGTATGCAAAATCTCAGCTCTCAGTTACCAACAGTTTTTCTTAAAACCTAGTTTTTATTATCTGAGAAGTAATATATGGTTCCTTTCGAAGCGAGTAGCAGACGAACTTATAATACCTTATAACACTGAGTGATGTGACTCTCAAAACCATTCTCTGCCTGAAAAACAACAATATGTCTCCGAACCAGTGGAAACTGAGATGACATTCTGGACCTTTATATTCTACAGTTGCTGTCCTCTTTGCAGGCTTATGAAATACAAAACAAAAACAAAATAACCCAATGTATCTGTACTCTATTTTATGATACATTGCGCGTTCCATATATAAGTGTTGTTTTTAAAAAAAATAACTTTTCTTGATTTCTAACAGGTACGCGCCCATGGGTAAATTACTTTCATACATCTCATAAAGGTTCGCCATTCCTCTAGCCTCGAGGTGACCCATTTAAATAAAACCTGTGGGCCGAAAGCTCGTATAGTAAATGTTTTCGTGGAGTGGCTCAGGCGTTCGTGTTGTTATTCATTTAACATTACCCACGTATATGGTTCTTAAACAAGATCATTCATTTGAAGTATAAAGAGCAAAATGCAAAAAGTGGCTCTGATAGGTTGTTTTCCAGATACATGTAGTTGAGACAAGATGACATCCATTTAAGGTCTAAATGGACCCCTTGGTTGAGTTTCGGAACAACCGCTGATTTTGTCTTTATCCTGACGACTATAAATGTGTACCATATATATGTATATATTTTTGGAAAGTTTGAATACTCAGGATTACATATATGTAGATGTTGTGAAAATCCAATTATTATTTCTAAAAATATTGCAAACTGAGTAAATGTCAACAGAAAAAATAGATTGCATTTTTCATGGTTTATTTCTCAAAGTGCAATAACGATAAGACTCAATAAATTAGTTGACCCAGAAGAATAGTCCCTGAACTACTCATTTTTAAAAACACATTTGACTAAAACGATCCCAGTGGATTTTAATGTTTCAGAAAACATTTTTAAAAAAACCGAAGAGGGAGTTCTAAAAATGAGGCACTGTTTACTACATCGCATTGTGCTTCATACAATGGTACACATTTCTAATGTCAATAGTTTTCTAGAAATACACATTGGAAAATTTATAGTCTGCTTAAAAAATGAGTGCCAAAAATAGGCAATCTAAGTTTTTCGACGTGATCATATCATCATGGGAAAACTTAATTATAGTCTCCAATCTAACTGTTTGGAATTATAATTATTTTTTTCACCAACAAATTGGTTGAATGCTTAACTTTAAATCTAAGCGATAGAAACTTCGGTTCATTTTGAGCCCAAGGGGTCCAGCAAGACCTTAATAGCTCAACTTCTAAACTCATTTAATAGCTCAACTGCTAAACACATTTAATAGCTCAACTGCTAAACTCATTTAATAGCTCAACTGCTAAACTCATTTAATAGCCCAACTACTAAACTCATTTAATAGCTCCACTGCTAAACTCATTTAATAGCTTAACTTCTAAACTCATTTAATAGCTCAACTGCTAAACTCATTTAACAGTTCAACTGCTAAACTGATTTAATAGCTCAACTGCTGAACTCATTTAATAGCCCAACTGCTAAACTGATTTAATAGCTCAACTGGTAAACTGATTTAATAGCTCAACTGCTAAACTTATTTAATAGCCCAACTGCTAAACTCATTTAATAGCTCAACTGCAAAACTCATTTAATAGCTCAACTGCTAAACTCATTTAATAGCTCAATTCATTTAATAGCTCAGCTGCTAAACTCATTTAATAGCTCAACGGATAAACCCATTATATGTTCTAACTGTATCGATTATCCTTAGGTAGTGATTTATTGGTTCGAAATGCCTTCTTGAAATCGATCATCAAAGCTCGTATATGCCACATCTCAGTAAGTCTAGTTAAGGCAGTAATGCAAAGGTATTAAGAAAGAAAGAAAAATTGTGAGTCAATTAAAACATTTATTTTGGACAAAGAAATTTGGGTTCAGACCCGCAGTAAGAACTGTCTTAACTTGTGTGATTTATGTGTTCCATCAGTAAGAAAAAGGCAATTTTTTTATCCTTCTGATAAAAATTCATCCTTACCGTCAGAAGAGTGCAAGAATAAGAACTGTTCCCTATGAATTGTGGTTTAATAAATGGGTCGACTATCCCAGCCCACTAGGAGAGAGTCCGCCTAGGCCCCGGTCGTATGGCAAGCCGTTTTACCTTTTATTCGTTATTTAGTGATGTCATTCATTTCTTTAAAGATATCATTAAAAGAATTTATGATATCACCTATTCTTTTTATGATATCATTAATTCTATTTATGATATCATTAATAGAATTGATGATATCATGAATTCGGTGTATTTTATGATATCATAAATTGTTTTAAAGATATCATTTATTGAATTTGTGATATGTGCTCACTATTTAATGATATGTGGAAAAGAACCGATTTAATGATATCATAAATACAATTTAGAATATGTCCTGCCACATCAGAATAACCTCTATGTACATTTAAAAAATTGTTCTTATGTGTCTTATATATTGTAGGTAATAAACAGTAAATGATAGCATGAATGGGGTGGAAATGCAAGCTAAGTTCCTACCATCCAGTTTGTACTGAAATTCCCCATCTTTGCATATAATCGCATTATTTTCTGACCCGACTGAATCTGAGACAACACCTCCACTAGACATCTAGATGTGTAAAATGTAGGTGTTATTTATTAAGCTATATTTGGATGTACTACATAGATTTGACCGCCACTAAGGCCACAAAATGTACTTAATGTAACTCTGTCAAGAAGAGTTCTTTCTTGGGGAGCTTTCATTAACAAACCATTTCGTCTGTCCGCCATCTTAGAACATATCCTTAATTCATTTTATGATATCATAAATTCATTTAATGGTTTCATAAATTCTATTTATGATATCTTAAATAGAATTCATGTTATGTTAATAGAGATTGATTTAATGATATCATCAATTCTTTTCATGATATCATTAATTCTTTTTAAGATATCATGAATAGAATTATGATATCAAAAATAGATTTGATGATATCATTAATTATTTATAATATCATTAATACATTTCAAGATATCATCAATTGTTTTATGATATCATTAAAATTGATGATATTTGAATTTCATTAAATATGGAATAAAAAGTAAAACGGCTTGCCATACGGTCGCTCTGAAAGTGAAGAATCTCGGAGAAGCGATTTCAGCTATTTCGGGCAATGAAATTTGGATTTAGAGCCACAGTGAGAACTGTCATAATTTGTGTGATTTTGTGTTTTCCCAAAGTAAGAAAAAGGACGTTTTTTTTTAACCGTCTGACGCAAATTCCTCCTTACCATATGAATAATGAGATCTATCTAAAGGGCTGGTTTCATACTATTGCTTGATAATTCTGGTGTTAGCTTTAATTCTCCCACTATGTTGTATTTCCCCGCTCTACAAATAAGTAACAATACAAATTAAACCTTCAAGCTGTCGCTATATTGAGATTAACGCAAACACCCCACCTACAATGTCGACTAGTTTCTTAAATTGACCAATCACATGGCGAAAAAACCAGACAACCGCTTGTTTGGCTGAATTTGGTGCATGGCCTCATTAAACAGAAACAGTGTTTGCGTTAGATCTCCAAAAATAACGACAAACAAAACACGGGGAGCGCTTTTGAGATCTGATTTTTATTCGATTGAATTAAAGCGATAGGCTCCCGAAGTTAACACCATATGTCAATACAAAGAATACCATATCAGATCTAGATTCTGCTGGGGAAATTTTTTTCACGCCGAGTTAAGAGCCGTTGAAAAAGCAGGTAAATAATTTTAGTTGATGTCGCCATTTTCTACTCGGTAGTGTATTGCGGCGAGTACTGTGACGTGAGTTGGGCTTGTAGTTCTTCTCTCATAGGAGGTAAATATTATATCACATACGAATTCCCGGGCGACAAAGTTGGCTTCAGTGTTGTTGTTTTTTTTAAAATTAATTTCAAATACACTCTGCCAAATACATAAATGTACAAATTAACAGTATTGAAATGGCATTTTGTCGGCCGTAAATCTCTTTTACGTCAAGTGTACTATTTTATATCAGAGATTTAATGTTCCTATAAATGAACAAGTAATTTGGAATAGAAGTCTTCTTTAGAACTATTTATTTAGATATGTGTACCTTTCGGACCAGATAAATGAATACATTTTGCAGTATGAACTATCTACATGTTCACAACGATTGTTAAAGGAGATCCGCAGTACTTCAGCCCTACTTTTCTGTTATAGGTACTTTTATACTCAAAGAATCAGATATGCATAGTTTTAAGAAATAAAATTCTTCCTAAAATGTCATTTTATGGTTAATAATGACTTTAATTTACATCGCTGGAAGTGGATGACCTCTAACCTGTGACGTCACGCCGTGAACACATATCTCCAAGTCAGTTGGCTACAGCCGCCATTTGCAATATGCTATAGCTTTCAATATACTACTAGGACAAACAATATCCTATTTTTCTGATTAATTGTTCATCATGCCACGCAGATGTGTTTCTAGAGGTTGCAGTAACACAACAGCAGATGGGTGTAAGTTCCATTCCTGGCCGAAAAACCCGCAGTTAGCGAGGACTTGTACACGATTTGTGAAAAACACGAACGCGAACTGGACCTGTACAAAGTGGTCGTTGCTGTACGCCGAGGAAGCATACGATACGTCATAGTTTTTCATCCAATTGTTTTAACGAAATCAAGTTTATTTGATTGCTCTCACTCGTCTGGCTTTTTTCCGTCGTCATCCACGTCATATTGCTGATATTACGAAGTATCGAGTACAGCACGGTTCAGACACACTGCCTCGAAATCCGGATGTTCAATAATGCAGTTAAATTCTTTGTCACTTTCTTTACATATGTCTCTCATCTGTTCTATTTCGTGACAGCACAAGTATTCTCGTCGAGTTGACATGGGCCGGCAATTATTGCACAAACGCATGTTATAAAAATAGGAATATACCAGTTGGCCAAACTCAACAAGTATTGATAGAACGTTACGCATCGGATCTACATATATGACCATACAAAACTTCTGACAAGCCATTTTGGGATAATTTTCTCTAAAACTCCCCATACCTGTAAGGGAAAAAACTGTTATTGTTTTCATTTAGAAATGGCTTGCCGAAGTCTCACTGGGAATCAGAAATAGAACCAGCTAACGTTTTCGCCTAAGCTGGTGGCCGCCAGGTACAATGAAACAATGAAAGGGTATATGGGAGACGCATGTGTTGGTAGTATTTTTCAATCGTCCGGCTTCCCAGTATGTGGTTGTCTATCGCCTGGTTTCAGTAACTAGTATCAACTATACAAATATTGTACATTCCTCTAGTGTGGTATATGTGGCGACATATTTATCGTGATTATTAATCAACAAATGTTTGTTTTGTCAAATTTTTGTTGTGTTTATATCCTTTCTTTTATTCAATCTGTCCACACATAATAGCTAAGTTCTGAGTTACAACTGCGTACATAAACAGTAATGTGATCAGGATGGTATAAATGAAGCATAAAATTTCATGATTAATTTTTTAAGCCCATTATGTGAACTGATCAGCGCAACTACAAGTTTGGAATATATAGAACATTATTATAAGCTTATACGTGGGTCTAAAGTAACCAGGAAACATGATCTAAACTGTTGGCTTGAATAGTTACCGCGCTTCATCAGGTTAGACACGCCAATGACCCCGTTATCATGTATTCCATATCGCATATATTATGTATTTTGTGTACAACTCGAAAATAGTTGCGCACCAAGAAATCGGCTGTGTTTTGTGGTTGATTTGCCAGTAATTCAAATTACCTCAATAGTCTGATGTTTACAGACTAGAGTTGACTGCCTTGGTTCGACTTCTATCGCAGTAACGGACTCTGCAAATCGCCTATTTCTTAGGATAAGTTCATAGCCACCGAATCTGTTACGAAATACAATTTATATTTCGGTCGATGTTTGCCAACAATGTTGTTAAATAAGAAACTAACCAATCCGTGATATTTAGACGACTGTTTTCGTCATCCTCGGCGTTGTCAGAGTATCTAGCGCACGACTCGTCTGTCTCGCCATCACTTGCAAATGGTTCAAACCAGAAGTCTAAAACTGACACGGTTTTGCAGCATCCGAACGCATCATATTTTCAGCAATATCAACATCACTCTCATCTTAAAATGTGTAGGTATCGTAGAATGAATCAGATATGTCTTCGTTGTGCTGGAAAGAAAATGCTGCCATCTATCACTGGAGAAAAATCTTCTGGACTACTGGGCTAAAGCACGGCTAACTGCTAGGCCAGGCCGACTGGACTTCACGACGTGACGTCACTCAAGCAGAGATCGGAATCTCAGCGGGCAGGCTTATCTGGTAAGTTAAGTGCCTTGTGGGGGGCAAATTTGACAATATTTCGTTGTGCCAAATATATATTACTTTAGGACAGGGTATAAAGATTATGCTTTATGGCATAAAATTTAAAGGCATAAAAATACCACTGGGGAGCTCCTTTAACCTTGTTTTCAATTTTGTTTGATCCTTCTGGCTCGTTGAAAGAATTAAAAACTGTAATATATTTTTCAAAGTGGGCTTGTGTCTCTTGAGATTGATTCGACCTCATTATAACTTGTTCTTTCTGTGATGAAAAAACTTCCTCTTATCCGAGGATTGGCCTGTGCCTAGAGCATCATTAGTGGTGTCTCCAGTCTGTGTGTTTAAGAGATATCAAGACAGCACTTATAGCTGGTGTAATTGAGTAGTGATTGGAATGGACGTAGATGGTCGACATCTGACCACATCAATCTGACCCTCATTACGGTCTCTGGTCAGTGGAAAATAGTGTAAGGAACATGGATAGCGATATAACGAACATACCTCACGTCAACAATCACACAGAGTGTTAGATACTGTTTATTGGATCAGTTTTGTCCCGGACATTAGGCAAGCCGATAATGTCGGTTTCTTAGAATACAACAAGTAATTCTTAAGAACAAACTGTTGCTTTGGAATCCTCTAATATATTTCTATCTGCTTGCCAACTAAGGGAGAGACAGTACGCTTTCATTCGAAAATATGTGATGTTTTACGTAGACTATATTCCGCAAGTTTGGAGTGAGCTTCATGTTGCCCGGGTGCTCTCAGAGCAAAAGGGGAACAGGAAGCTGATCGGTTTGTGGTGTCGTTATTACGTCCTGTTATTGTGCCGCATTTGTCCCGTCTCGACTTTGTTTGTTGCCAGTGGTGTTGAGGGTGGTTTCCTTCACCCATTGGGCTGGCATATCTTCATATTAGTGAAATACCCTTGAGTCAATGTTAAACTCCAATCAAACAAACAAACAGACAACAATAAAAATCCAGTAACCAAATATAAAGGTGGATGTTGACTTTCATAAGTTATGTGTACAAATCAGTTATAAATTATCATATTTATTTAACGCATTTAACCAGAAATCTAGATGGTAGCTCCATCGGTCCGATTTTACTTGTTAATGATATTCTTGTCTAACTTGTTTTACAGGTATCTCTTTTGTTGGTTGTCTGGACAATTTGTATCTTTTAATACCAGATCGCAAATGGAAATCACTTATATGACATCAATACAAGTAATGAAAGCAAACAAAGTTAAGCTGAACAATTGTTTAAATAATATTCATTACTCTTAGACTGGGATATTCGGCACTGATTAAATACGTTTATCTGTCAAATTATGTTTAACTGTAGCTAAACACATTCTAAAGATATCATATGTTGTGCTTAATTTGGAGAAAATAAATGGTTCTGTCTCTCAAATCGAGAAGTCGTGCGTTGAGGATTGACTAATTCTATGTCCAAATATGGTAAGAGAAGCGATAA
>JAVFBW010134185.1:0-13485 GCA_034783835.1 Mopalia ciliata
AATTAATGTATTGTATTACACACAAAAAGTTTTACTTATTTATAGAATATGGTTTTTGGGTGGTCTTCTCCTTTAATATTTGTGTTGGTGAAGCTTAATAAACGTATCAAAGATTTGATTTCTCTGTAAAATTCATCCCCGTAACCCCTGAAGATCTGGCTAATGGCAGTATATTGGATGCACGCCATGCTGTCTTTACTTAGCACTGGAGGAATATGTTTCCATAAAAACAAAGGGGTTTATATTTTATTTCGGTTGTTCTGTTATGGCTAAAGTACACGCCATCATCTAAGTGAAATACGCTTAAGTATGTCAACCAGCCAAGTCTATATAGCGCAGTTTTTATCATCTAGCTGCCAAATCCAAAACATTCATAGATCTTCACAAGTGTTAATACTGGTATCAGCAGGGGCCTTCCTCTCACTTTTAAAGGGCAAGAAATGATCTTTACCGGGTACTAAGCAATGGAGGAAAATTAACTTTCCAACTTTAGGAAAACGCCTCACATTTTATGGTTGTGTGAGGATCAATTATTGTCATGTCGGCGAAAAACCCTTAAGCTTTGTGTTAAAGATCAACCAATACATCATTTGATTTAAAAGTGCAAGTCTAATAACGCTAAACATGGCATAAAAATATGTGACAAACCAAATTAAACCAAAACTTCTATTCCTTGGAAACCTCCTGCAAGATATTATAGTCGGTTTAGAAACTCTGTCCGTTTTAGTTTTTGTTTACTTGTTATTGATCCTTGTATAATATTCTTATATATATTAAATATATATATACATTTCTTTTAGTGTAAACATGTTGACGATATAATTAATGACCTTTCTGTTTGATAATTAATTTGTTTGTTATTTTGTTGGTTTTTTTTGTTTGTGATGCTGGCTTCGGCTGGTTATAATATGTGTATTTTCTTGTTTACCTACAAAATCAAAAACGAGAGATTTGGGATAATGCTTATTTATCTATGTTGGGTGTAATTTACAGTAGAGTTTGCTCCCCTTTTTTGCTGCAAAAGCGGTGCTATTTCCTTGCTGTCTTAGTGGTACAGATGTACTTTTGGAGTCTTGAGTACGCTTCATGCATTTTGGAAGAAAAAAAGAATAACTGACTATTAAAAATCAATTAGCATATTAAATGTCTTCTTTGTCCATGTTACATATTCTTTAACTTAACTACACAAATTTAACTTACATTACAGAATTCTTTTGTGATTTATCCAACATAACTGTAAAGGTAGTTGTGTGTTAATTTGGTTCAAATTATCTTCTGTTTTCTCTTTTTTTCCCTCTTGCCAATTTTTTCGTCAGGATATTTTCTATTTTTTCTCCATTTTTGCTCGAGATGCAAGTCACACAACAAATAAGCACTAATTCAATGGGGCTTTTGTGATAAATCTAATACCTCATTTGATACATTTGACAATTTAAATCAAAACAAGGGACAGTCTGTCAGAAGGTTTTATAGAACGAAGTCCCAATGTAACAAATAATTTCACAGATTTATAATTTAAAAAGTTAATACTAATTTTCATTATTTATTACTTTTTTTTAATTATTTACTCTTCTTTGTAAGTAAAAGTCTAGTGAACATTTCATTTATATTGTTTTGTTAGAAATACAGCACTTGCATTTGCTAGGTGAATAGATTACATTTAATCTAAAATTCACTTATGACTGTGCAGCAACTTGTCTGTTGTGTAACTTTGCTGTTGTTGTTGCAATTCGTGTAAATAGTGAGCAAGAGGTCTGCGTTAACGATGTGCTGATACACATTTATAAATCAAGGGGTAAACTAATAATCGTTAATTATGTGTGCTAATTTTTTTTTTTAATTTTTTTTTTTTTTAGAATGTGTACAAATTGATTATAACTAACATGTCTATAATGACGTGGGGCATTTTGTATAAAAGTTGGGCTTATTTCAAACAGCAGTCTTCGCTTATGTTTGTTGTAACTGTTATGATGCCACCATGGCCGTCTTTGATGTTACATTCAATATAAGCTAAGACTGAGGTGAAACAAAGCCTTGGCTGTTGCCCCATGCCTGTCTGATTTGATGTTTAACCGTTGCAATTAAAACTTTCCTTAAATGTTTTATATAATTGCAAGACGCAATTCCTTCTGTAGACTGTGAGTCCATTTTTCCTGTCCTTCTTTTTCACAGTTAGTTGTGATGCAACTACTTGTCTATTATCCTGTATTAATTATTAATTTAGTTACATCAATGAAGGAAAGATATTTTATTGGAATAAAAAGATTTGTATGTAAATTATTATAAAAATGTGTGTTTACGTGTTGCTGTTTTTTGGGGGAATTTGTATTCTTACTTTTATGAATGGTTATGCTCTGCTATATTCACTTGACAGGAATTTTATTTGTAAAAAATTTGCGAGGCAATGTAACTAGAATCAAAAGAAACACCCCCTGCCCAATACATTGATTATTTGTTAGTTTTGCTTGTTTGATTGGTGTTTAATGTCATACTCAAGGGTATTTCATTTATATGACGACGGACACAATTACAGAACATCACAAACAAATCTGCTTCACGTTACCCTTTTGAAAGCAGCCTCTTTTCTCACCTCTTACAATCGACCGAGGAAGCCGTGGGAGTATTCTGCAGGGTCATGGCCCACCCGCTCCCTCACAGGGTGATAGATTGATTAGGGTTTGCGTTAACTCTTAATAACAGTTTATTTGAACCGATCATTTATGCGCTTTTGTTGGTGATGATTATTGCATTTTATCACTATGAGTCTGTACATAAAATGCCATTTTATTGGCATACAAGTTCCTAGACACCCAATAAACTGTGACTCTGGTATTATCTCACTGGTCAGCCACAGGTTACAATGTTGTTGAACTGGATAAAACTCCTGACTTTCAGCAAAGATATGGTTTTCCATGCTTCACATGTCTTTTCTAAGCTGCAGCAAGGGATTGGTAGAAATTGTTAAAAGTCTCTATTTAAAATACTTAGCATTTTTTTGTAAGGCCTTCAAATCATAATTCTGTTCAAATCATCTAAATCAAAAATTAATTTTTTCCTTAAAAAAATACTGGAGAAAATTACTTCTAAAAATTCCTCTAGCAAAAAAGAGACATTAATTTTCCAACAGAACATTTAACGTTTTATGTCACTTTGTAATATGAGCCAATTAGTTGATTGAAGGTAATGCTGAATCAAAGGGTATGTTATCAGGGAACAAGACAAATGAAGCCTTTTAATGTAAGGGAGTCCACAGGGGTGTTTTTTCAAGGTTATCTCTCAGTTTTCCACGTCATATAAGTGAAATAACCTTGAGTAGAACATTAAACCCCATTCAAACAAAACAGTTAAAATTGTTGCATAAATCTCCTACAATATTGTGTTAACAGGGAATTTGAAGCGTATGTTTAACATTAATAATCTTCCTTCCTTTGAGTGGCCCGTGGCTCAGTGGTAGCGAGTGCGCTTACTTTACTAAACCTGCTTCAATGTACCGTACACCGGATTGAGTCCGCCTGTTGACCATCAGGTTTACATGCGAGTCCCATGTTGTGACTCCGGCAATCGCGGGGGTGGTTTTTACAAGGTTATCTCTGGGTTTTCCACCCTAATAAGGCTAGGTGAAGTGGACAATCCGTCGTCATATAAGTGAAATAACCTTGAGTAGGACATTAAAAGCCATTCACACAATCAAACAAACAAAACAGTTAAAATTGTTACATAAATCTCATACAACATTGTGATTACAGGGAATTTGATGGTAACTGGGAAAGCATATGTTTAAAGTTAATAATCTTCCTTCCTTGGAATATCCCATTTATTGTTGGAGTACACCGATGTCATATAAGTGAAATGCACTTATGCATGTCACAAAACACCAATCAATCAATCGAATCATGGAATATAGTATTTGTCGATATTTTTTCATGAACCATGTACAGCTATGTACTGTTGGATTGTGAGAGTGCTCCTAGAGGGCTGTAATGACTACAACCTCCAACATAGACTTTATGTGGCTGGTTGGGGGTTTAATTTGATACTCAAAGGTTTTCACATAGGACTACAGTCATATGACTTAAACTGCTCCTTAATTATAGTGGAACACCTGGAAAAAACCTCGTACAAACCACCCTTGTGATTGGCAGAGCCACACCTTTGACCTGGTTTAAAGCGTACCTGATGATTAGCAGAATATTAGTATTTACTATTTACGGTACATAAAAGTAGGATTAATAGGCTGACTAGAGGTGAATATTTATCTTCTAGACTTTTTTTATACAGTCAATAGAGATATGACGTCCCTCTGAATAAAAGATAATATGATCTGTATGGCCTCTTACCTCGTCTAAAAACATAAGTGAGATTTGTTGAACACCCACCAAGGGATAGTTGGTTCCCAACCAGGAGAGACCATGGAGCTATAAAGTATAGCTCCAGGTATGTCCCGCCAAATCTAGTTATCAAATCGGGAAGACCGTTCTAATCGATTAAAAAAAAAAATTTAAAAAAAATGAATAGGCTATACTGCTGGGAAATGATTGATTTTGACGTGAAAATCAACCTCAAGTGGTCGCTTTATGGGTCGATCTAACACAAGTGTTCAAGGTAAGGTCACTGGTACAAAGAATAGAGCTGATTCCTCCGTCTTAGCCCAACGTCCCGCCTATTTCAACCCGTGGTGAAAGTTAGAAATTGATCCGCCGCTATCGCCGGCCTCTCAAAACTTATATCTGATTTTTCTCTGATTTGTTTTGGATACTAAAGTCACAATAATCCAACTCTTTCATTCATTCCTGACGTATAAATAAAGTTTTATTTGAATTTCTCGCCCGAGGTGACACATATAAGTTATCTCCCTTTGCAATAATAAGATTCAAAACCGTCTGAAAAAAAATATTGCAAGTAGGTAAAATACTAGTCATTGTTTTCAGTGTATCGAAAAAAATCAGAGAAAAATAAAATATGAGTTTTGAGAGGCCGGCGATAGCGGTGGATCATTTTTCAACCTTCACCACGGGTTGAGATAGACAGGACGTAGGGCTAGGAATTAGCCCTATTCCTTGTGCTAGTTAAGGTTATACAAATTGTATATATTGGAAGATAAAGTGCAGAGTCATTTTATTTTATTTATTTTATTAACTTCAATCACACAGACTCGACAGAGCCCACTTATGGACAGATAACAGCATGAAATACAATTAAGACAACATATAAATATACATGCATATATAAAAATATTTTTGAATGGTAGCCTTTTTCCTGGCTAGGAAGACTCGAGTATCGTAGCTATAAAGCTTCACGCCTTGGCAAAGGAGTAAAGTAATTGAATTATTTCATTTTATTTTAGAGGTTAAGAAACACTTGGCTTATTCACATATTTTTTTTTCTCAGTTAGTCCCTCTTTAGTATGGCTTTAAACATGGATCAAATCCAGCGCGTGTGACTTCCGAATTAGTTAAACAAACAAAAGTAGCAACATACATGGATAATTAATAACCATACAGCACTCTAAATGAAATGCTTTGTAATGCAGCTTTTGTCAAACTTACTTTACAAATAGAAGTAACAGAGTTCGTATAGAATTGAATTTCAAGACTTCTCCGGGACTTTTCAATGAGAAAAGCTTTGATTGATAAAATTAAGGAATGGCTTATATGTATTTTCTAAATTAAAAAAAAAAAAAAAAAATGCAAATGTCAACAATTAAAAAAGGTGTACATGGACATGATAATCAGGTTTTGAAGGCAATACAGGTGAAAAAAAAACAAAAATTGAACTGGCTTTAAGCAATCAAAATTCGCAGAAAAAACTAAATTAAAAGGAGACATTGGCTTCTTAATTCACCCTGCTAATCAACTTTTTTAAACCATGGAGGTATATCAGATATACCTCCATTGTTTAACGCGTACTCCCTTTTCAAATACATTTCCCAATCAGTCTACTTTAAAAAACATCTTAACGCCTGTTCAATTTTGATTTTACACGTGTGGTGCCTCTTGAAATGTTATTACTCTCATTAGCTTGAAAACTGTGCTAGTATCTGCACTGAAACGTTGCGTTTGAATAAACCCAGAAGTTGAAAAGCCATACGCTTTTACTTATTATGTTGTTCCAGTATGACTGATGTCACTGCTTGACTCCTAAACAAAACTCCTTAAATTTCAGGTTTTCCAGTTCATTGTTATCACACTTAAAGGTAGGTAACTTTTATCGCACTTAAAGGGAGATAATCTTAGGAGCATGGGAAGGGAGATAACTCGGTTGAATGAAACGTGATATGAACAATTTCTGTAATGTTGTAACAGTTTTCTGTCCATTAAGCATACAACATTTACTATGATTTTCAAAAACTTATGCGAAAGCTGCAACTATGCACTTAAGTTTTTACAGCGTTACACCAGTTCAAGAAAAGTATATTCAAATATGCTTGTCAGTAACAACAACAACATAATGTTAAAAACTGTCCGGTTTCTGTCACAAGACCCTGGGCTGCATGGACAGAAATTTTTCATCACAACACCCATATTTTATGTCAATGCAGGTAAATGCTCTATTTTTAATAATAACCCAAACTTGACTATTGAACAACACAGTCTAAAGGTTTAGTCTTTATAAATACCGGTATTGTATTTCTTTCAAATATTTGACAAAGTTGGAAAACAATATATGGAATCCATTTGAAAAAAGTAGGGTAGAGTGAGAAATGGACAGTTCTTTGTCATAAAAGTGAAATACCTTATTCTTGTAACTCGTAAGACCAGTCCAGTTACTTGGGCCACAGATGAATGACAAGTACTTCTTCCCATGTTATAGTTCCCGCGCCCGTGGCTTAGTGGTAGTGTGTGCACTTTCTAAACTGAACCTTCTTCAATGTACCGCTCACCGGATTGAGTCTGCCAGTCGAGTTTTTTACAAATCTGCCAGTCGACCATCAGGTATACGATGAGTCACATGTTGTGGCTCTGGCAATCGGGGTGGTTGTTTTTACGAGGTTTCCTCTCGGTTTTCCAACATAATAAGGCTAGCTGAACATTCCATAAGTGAAATAACCTTGAGTAGGATGTTAAACCTCAATCAAACAAACAAAACTAACTCATTTCATACTGTTTCTGTGCTACAGTACTTGTACATGCTAATATAAATTGTTGGAATACCATATGCCACCTTGTTATAAGGGAAATAAATACCCTTGTTATAAAACTCCAATCAATCAGTCTTATTTACATGATTGATGGCTGCCCTGTCATATAACTGGCAAGTCCGTGAGGGAGCGGGTGGGCCATGGCCCTGCAGAGTACTCCCTCGGCTTTCTCTATCAATCGTAAGAGGCGAGAAAAGAGGTTGCTTTCTGTTGCCCTAGTGTTCGCAGAGCTAAAGGGTAATGGGAAGCAGATTTGTTTGTGAGGTTCTACATTTGTGTCCGTCGTCATATAAGTGAAATACCCTTGAGTACGACGTTAAACACCAATCAAACAATCAAACAATGTAACTGGCATAATAATAATAACTTTATTTATACTAGGTATACATATTTAGCAAAAAAGCTAGTCTTCCATAACAACATAAGGGCAATTCTGTGTAAAATCAGCTATTTTTGTGAAAAGTTCTTGCTCGATACGTGACCTCTCATATTTTGGTGAAACTCGATCATAATAATCCATTGTGCAAAAATTAACACATGCAAAAAATTAGTATGGTGTAACCTGTAGTATCTTGGTGACAGCCTCTATTGAAATTTGCTCAAAACCTGCTTTTCTCGTGCCCCAGAGTTGTTGAAGTTAGCCAATTTGTTTTTTCCGACAATGAATGCTTATAACTTGAGAATCTGTAGAGCAGAAATTTTATGCCTCTCTTACCTTCTTCCAAATTGAAAGAATATGACCTTAGATTGCTTGTCCTCTTTCCCTTTTCAAGTTGTTTGCACCAACTGTAACCGCTAGGTTCCGTCTCACATGTTTTGGGTGATTTCAGAGGTCAAATTTAATACTTCTGAAAAGTTCTTAACCTAATGCTGATATGGGTTACTTTCATGTTTGGTTAACTTTTTAAATGGTATAAATATTCCAATATTGTATATTTTGTATTTTGTACAGCCCCACATATTGGTCATCTCCACACGGTGGTCTTGGCAGATGCTGTCCAGAGGTGGAGATCATTGATGGGAGACAACTGTGTCTTTACTACAGGCACGGACGAGCATGGTCTCAAGGTTGGTATGAAAACGATGCTCTCAATAGAACAATTTTTTGAGAATGAAGAGGGAGGAATAGGTAATAAACAATCAAATCAGATTATTAAAAAATAAGAAGAAAAATTGTTTTCTTACCAATAAACAATTTTTTTCGTTTCTATTTAGGTACAGCAAGCTTCAGCAAAGTCAAATCAAGCTCCGTCCATTTTTTGTGACCAAGTTTCAGCAAAGTTTCTTGTGAGTACTAGTTAAAGTATAACGTAATATGAAATACATTTTAACTTCTGGTCTGTTGGTTACAAATTCAACTTGAATACTACTCCAGGAAATTTTTATGCATTGGACTAATAAAAATGCCTTGTTCAGAATTTCAAGCTACACCGTGCTGTGCAGAAATCATGGTGCACAAACAGGGAAAGGCCATTATTGGCGCCTTGTGTCAGTGTGGATACAGGCTTCCTTAATCTTAATAAGTAAGACTTATGGATTTTCAACTTCCTGGTTTATTCATACGCAACGTTTCAGTGCAGATAGTAGCACCGTTTTCAAGCTAAACAGTGCTAGTATCGGCACTGAAACATTGCGTATGAATAAACCAGGAAGTTGAAAATCCATAAGTCTTACTTATTATGTTACCATCCCAACTACTAAATCATTTATGCCACTCAAACAAGTTCCGTAATCCTTAAAATTGAAAATATCCTTGCCTGGTTTTCTGATGATGATGAGGAACCAATCAGCATCAGGTGCTCCAGTATTGGGAATTCAACTACTTGCAGCTGCTCTGCAAAACTGTATATGGATTATAATTTGTCTGCTTTTCTTTTGTTTTTTTAATTTTCTCTTAATCTTGGCATAGTTCTATTCTCTTCCAGGATCTATTTAACAAAGCCGATATCAGACATACAGATTTTATTCGAACAACAGAGCTAAGGCATCAGGAAGCTGTACAAGAGTTTTGGGTAATCTTAAAATTAATTTATTACTTGTAATTTTTTAAAGAATAATGGTTTATTATTGCTTTGATGAGTAATGTTACATTTTATGATCTGATATATAAATTATTGACTACATTTGGCATCTGTTTCTGTGAGTTCAGTCATTCAGACTTATAATCCTTGAATTGATATACTGCTTACACTCTGCATGGTGTTTAGCAATCACAAGGGTTAATGTTTACAAGGTTTTTGTCTGGTTTTCCACAGTTTTTAAGTGAAGCAGAGTTGGAAGTAATGTAAGGAAAAGCTGTAATTACTATGTTAAACCCTAATAAAATGATGTTTAAAATGGATGTCTGAACAATATGTGAAATGTGATATATGTAATTTGTACAATAAATGTTGATAATTAGTTCATTTGTCAATAAAAGTGGGGAAAGAGATAACTCACTGGAGGCATACATCAAAGATGGGTTATCCAAATTTCAACCATTTACAAGAGCAATATTATGGCATTCAAATTGCACCATTCTTTTTATTATTTATATCATCAATAAATTTTAAATCAGAGGTGTTTTATTTATTTCAAACCTAATTGTAATAGAATAACGCTATTACAAAGATGTGGTCCATTATTTGAAACATTATGACAATGACATAGCCTTTGTGTTGTGTGAGGAATGACACATAAACGGCAATCAAACGAAGAAACAAAAATATCTAACATCATAATAGAGAAAGAAGGGCTTTGACGCACAACAATTCAAAATGAATAACAAAATGTGTTATTTAACGGCAGTGAAATATCTCTTTTATGCGAAACGGAAGTCCTGGTATTTCACTGACATATAAATAATATTTATTTTTATCTATACAGAGAACTTTATCTGATCGGGGTTATATTTACAAAGGGTCATACAATGGCTGGTATTGTACTGCTGATGAAGCTTTCCTAACCGAGTCTCAAATCAACACGGTAGTACTGCAAGACGGAACAACAAAAAAGGTATCATCTACTTCATGTTGTATTTTATTTTTTAGACTTTACTGCATCAAAATTTCATTCTTTATTTTTATGAATTTATTTTATTGGCTATCTGGTTTTATTGAGGCTCTTTGGGATAACATTTGTTGATTATTGATTTAGAAAAGTATTGGCATAAATTTCTATGTTTTACCTGCCAATGGCTGCCATATCATAATTTGGCGCCCCGTGAGGGAGTGGGTGGGCCATGGCCCTGAAGAATACTCCCTCGGCTTCCTCAGTCGATTGTAAGAGGCGAGAAAAGAGGTTGCTCTCTGTTGCCCTGGTGTTCGCAGAGCTAAAGGGCAGATTTGTTTGTGATGTCCTATTTTTGTGTCCGTCATCATATAAGTGAAATACCCTTGAGTATGGCGTTAAACACCAATCAAACAAACAAACAAACATAATTTGGCATTAGTTTGAACAATGAGCACATGGAAACATTCAAGAGGTCTAAAGTGGATAGTTTTTCTGCTGCCCTGCCTATTAAATTTTACTATAAACCTAATAATTTTTCTGTGTTATTTTTTTACAGTAGGTTTCTTGTAAATAGGTGTTAATCTCCTTACATTTTGACTACAAATAATTGTAACCGTATACGTATTATAGAATCTAATCAAACAAATTCAGTTGATCAGTGTTCAGGTGGTTGGTTGGTGCATTCAGTTACCCTGGGACTTTAAAATCTAAGGAGCAACATGAAGCCAATGTGTTTGTGGTGTCATCGTACTGCTTCTTGTGTTTGTCCTTTCTTGTCTTTGTTTGTAGCCAGTGGTGTCGAGAGGATGGTTTCCTTCATCCATAGCAGTGCCACGCTGTTTTGTGAGTGAAATCCCCTGGAGTACGGCTTTAATCCCCTATCCGCCCATGACTGTGGCTAAATGGTTAGCGAGTGCTCTTTCTAAAGCTAATTGATGTACCTTTCACAGGATCAAGTCCGTCTGTTGACCCTCGGGTATATGAGTGAATCACAAGATGTGGCTCTGGCAATCGCGGGGTTGGTTTTTAAGGCAGGTGTCCTCCAAGTTTTTCACGGTAATAGTGCAAGGAGCAGTGTGAAGTGGACACTCCGTCATCATATAAGTGAAATACCCTTGAGTACGACATTAAACCCCAATCAAACAAACAAACAATTGAACCCCAATGAAACAGACAAACAACTTTCTACACAAACTTGTCTCTGTAGACATGAGATGATTTATCAATTTTTATTTATCACCATTCTTGAAATATATTTAAATCCAATCATGTATTGATTGTTGACTATTTGACCTATACTTTCAGGTATCCATTGAGAGTGGGCAGCCTGTAGAGTGGATGAGAGAAGAGAACTATATGTTCAGACTCAGTCAGTTTATACCTCAGCTTACAGACTGGATTAACACCAGAGGTTTGTACGGAATATTCGAACTGTCACAGTCAGCTTGCGGACAAAAATTCTTATAAACGTAAAAGATGAAGATAAGAATCGGTTAACATGCTACCAGAAGTGTATTAACTAGAAGTATGAAACTGCCATATAATTAACTTAAGCTAACCGGCATTAGGGACCGAGCCCCCTGTTATTAGGTATCATTTGATGTAGCAGCACACAATAAAATTCCAAAAGAACGCAACTTTAAAAATGATGCATTATGGGAAACTTCTGGCATTCCTTGATCATAATGTTTCTAACAAAACAAAAGGCATTTACCTAGTACAATATGTACCTCTTTAATGGACCATAAATGGCAACTAAATTAACAAATGTTAAGCCAGTCGTCTGAATGAAAACAATTACATATAAGTGAAATACCCTTGAGTACAATGGTAAACTCCAATCAAAGAAACAAACAATTGCCATTTTGAAACCACTCTGTGTATTAATGCTGATGGTCCATTTTATTTCACCTCTGTATGTAGTGTTTTCATATCTAGAATTCCTACATTTTTTTCACTAAAGTAAGAAAATACTAAACTTAGATGTAAAACCATAGAGACAGGAAAGTTAAAAAATAACCATTATTTAATAACAAAAATACTCATTAGACTCATAAAAAGTTATATAATATTATATGATATTCCTAACACAACTGTAGGAGACTCTATGTTGTTGGTCATCATGTAAAATGACATAAATTTAGTCCATAGCTTGCACTTTGATGATTTTTAGTAAAACAATCAACAGTTTTTATGGTAGAACGGTGTCACAATTAATCTTTAGATGTGGCATGCAATGTAGGTCATGTTGTATTTTGGTTTTACTCAGTAAATGTTTGCATGTGGAAAAATAACTCAAAATTACAAAAATAATCCAATGCTCTCCAATATTTTCCTTTTTAGTTATATATCCAAAGAAGTTTGAATCGGTTGTTAGAGCATGGTTATCGGAAGGCTTCCCAGATCTCTCCGTGTCCCGACAGAGGCAGAGGTTGCAATGGGGAATACCTGTACCTGGAGATCACACACAAACTGTGAGTGTTAACAAGGGACATAAACTTGACTATGAAGATTGCAAGGTGTTTTTTTACAGAATTTCCTCTGAATTTTCTATCAAACCATGGAAATATACAATCTAAAATTGTATCTCATTGTGATTAAAATTATCTAACCCTGAGTACAATATTGAACACACTCACAAAAGCCACAGGAATTGTCTTAACATGGCAGTGGAGGAATATGGATTCATTTTAACTGAACAAAACACTTCACATTTTATGGTGGTTATTATTACATGTACATATATCTGCATTATCTGAGCGATATAACTTTGAGCATAGCATTATACACTAACCAACTAATCATTAATTATGAAATAAATAAAGAAATTAATATTGAAATTTTCACAAATTTAAGGAAAACAACAGTTAAAATTGATTAGACTAAAATATATAAAGAATCTGAGTACATGTAACTCAGTTATTTTAAAACAAAGCCATTTTTTTTATACAGATAATGCTGGAGAAACTTTAAAAAATCATAAAAATATAAATTGAATCCTGTAAATACCTATAACTATATAACAAAGCAACTTCTAAACAAAGCTATGCTTATTTCATATTCTGAAATCTAAATGCTAAGTTTAAAAAACGTTTGAAATAAAGATTTTTTCCTCAAATAATGTAAATGATTGAAGGGAGTTTTCTGCTGCCCTGGAACTCTCAGAGATATTAGGGCCAACAAGAATCCAATCTGGGATGTATTTGTATTACATCTACTGAAGATCTCTGTTTGTTGTCATTAGCTTCAAAGGTTGTCTCCTTTACCCATTGGCCCTGTGAGGGAGCTGGTGGGCCATGGCCCTGCAGAATACTCCCTCGGCTTCCTCGGTCGATCGTAAGAGGCGAGAAAAGAGG
>JAVFBW010134196.1:0-10708 GCA_034783835.1 Mopalia ciliata
CAACACAAGCCGCGCGCTCTTATATCAAAGAACCGTTTTTGTCCTAATGGTTCCACATAGAATCATACTCTTTTCTTAATAACTCTTAAGGAACCATTTTTTCTAAGAGTGTATCTATATTAATTTCTCATGAAAGTTTGTCTTCTATTTATTCTTCGATCCGGCCTGTCGTCATTTGTGGTTGCTGTGATGCAAAAGAACTGATTTATTTATCAAAATGTGATATATTGTTGAAAATAACCTAAGTTGTTACGGTCAATTAGTAAAATGGTGTATTTTATTGTTCAACAGGTGAGAAAAGGTCACCCGGATATTAATTTATTTTTAATGTAAGGAAGTGAAATAATAAAAACAAAGAGCTCATTTTGGTCAAAACAAAAGCATTCCCACATGTCTCCTGCTCTGTAATTGGCTATTTTACATCCGGTGTGTATATCCTGGTGATATCAAGCGATGTCGGTTAATTGTGAAGTGAACTATTCTACAGCGGCAATTACATGTACATCCGTTAACTATAGACATTGGTCAAGTTATATGCAGCAAGGTCAGTTGAAACAATTGTACCAGAATATAACTAAACACAAAGATCCATTAAAATAATCTCTGGTCACACCAACTAAAGACCAGTTTAATCCGGGGAAAAGTACATTGAAACAATTTTTTTACCTTCAAATAGATATGAATATAAACTCCGAAATGCACGCCCAATGCACCCAAGTCTAGAAATAGTATTCCAGTTAATACTATTTGTAATACAATACTGTATTTACAGTTGCTCTTGAAATCTGCTATAAATAAACAAAAAACACAAATTCGCGTGCCCAATCAAGTCACAGTATTCTGTGAAAAAATGAAAAATGAAATTATATAATTGTTCTAATCCAGTTCACACTCAGAATAAAAAAGAATAAACGATAGATTAAGCGTTTAAATCATTGTTCTGACAGAGCAGTCGTGAGGTTTGGATGGCCCGTTCTGATGATTATAGCAATTGTAGCTTCTCGTATTGTATAATTATTTACCGTTAATAATTGTTTTTGTTTGTTGATTTTATTTATTTTGCTATTTCCTTCGTTTATGCAGTCCGAATTCATTTTTGTTTAATTTAATAGGTTCAGTAACAGTTCTTATCATCAGATAAATGAAGCAAAACAGCTCCTAATGTCACAAAAAGGAGAAAAAAATCTACAAATTAGCATTCATTAATTTGATTATATATTTTTAAGCTGACAGACTTGTTTTCATAACTTTTTTCCGCTTGTAAATAAAATAAAATATTCTTTTAAATTTACGGTCTACGCATAATTGATTTCCTTCAGTTTATTTTAGTTTATCAAACAGATATATAAAACCAATTAAAATCCATGTACAGAGCTGATGACATATAACAGAAGGAAGATGACATAAATGAAATAACACGATTGAAAGACACGAAAATATATAGCATGACTAGAATGTATAGCATGATCACCGTTACAGAAAGTTTCAATAAAAGAAACGTTAACAATTTAAATGGAAATTGAATGCAAAGAAAGTTAAAGAAAAATCTTATGAAAGACGGGAAATTGTTATATTAAACAATCAGGACAATATAGATAGGCTATATAATTTACCTTAAATTAAGTTTATAAATTGATACTTATGTGCATAAAATCTATTTAGAGAATACATATCTACAGTTAGATTTTTTTTAAAAATAATACGTGTAAAACATCCTCACTATTTGTTTCATTAAAACTACAACATGCTTTTTACGAACTATTCTGTGACGTACCGGTGGATAAAATAGCCTTTAGATCTTAAGTATATTAAAGGTATTTTTGAAGCCAACCTGCTGACCTAAATAGAACAATTAAACTTACTGTGTATACAATTGTTAGGAAAAACACATCAGTATGGTTTGATTTTTGATTGTGTAGTTGGTGGTTGTAGGTTATAGTGTGCATTAAGTGTAGAGAGAGGAGCTGTTTGTTGTAGGTATATATGTGTATTCTCTTTTCAATCGTTATCTTATTGTCGTTTCTCCGGCATGTCTATAGATGTGGATAGTAATATTTTTTTTAAATGCACACAACCTGGCAGAGCATCTGTAGAAAACTATTTTGAAACCATCTTAAAAACTTGTCGATTATCCCCACATTTCGTTTAACCTTCCTAAAGCTTTGAAGATTGTACCCAGAGATTTTGAAACTTCCATAAGGCATGCCCATTGTCCATAGAGAGATTTCGATACCTTCTTGAAGCTTGTCGATTGTCCATAGAAAGACTTTGAGACCGTCCTGAAGTCTTGTCCATTGTCCATACAGAGATATTGGTACCTTCCTTAGCCTTGCCGATTGTCCATAGAGAGATATTGGTACCTTCCTTAGCCTTGCCGATTGTCCATAGAGAGATAATGATACCTTCCTTAGCCTTGCCGATTGTCCATAGAGAGATAATAATACCTTCATGAAGCCTTGCCGATTGTCCATAGAGAGATAATGATACCTTCATGAAGCCTTGCCGATTGTCCATACAGCGATCTTGGTACCTTCCTTAGCCTTGCCGATTGTCCATAGAGAGATATTGGTACCTTCCTTAGCCTTGCCGATTGACCATAGAGAGATAATGATACTTTCATGAAGCCTTGCCGATTGTCCATAGAGAGATAATGATACCTTCATGAAGCCTTGCCGATTGTCACTTTTGTATAGAGGTTATATGCCTGATTAGACTCAGATATCTCCTTCGCAGAATGCGAAGTGGCCAATAACGTGAAACTATAAATTGCTATTGAATCATTTACTACAATTAGGTAACTAGTTCTGATTGACATTAAATAAAATAATTAACAGACCCAAATATATATATGTATGATGCTGTGTTTGTTTCAGCATCATAGTTTAGTTTATTGATTCATACTCATACAGATCCAAGGGATCTATTATACAGAGATAATAACAAAATAACATATAATAACAGAAGCAGATTGAACTATGAAAGCATAATGGTGAATAAATTAAACATCTAAGTTGCCGAAAAGCAAGACAAATAAGAGTTTAAAGCATAAAATGGAGGCTACATTTGCTTTTAAACTGAGTTTTGTATCGTCTGTTTTCCGGTCACTTTCCGGTAAATTCTTATCTACACAGAATAAATTAACACCCTGACGGTAATTGTGAACGGTGCTTAGTCCCTGACACAATTGAACATTTCCTGTAAAAGTGATCCCGTTATAATGTGTTTCATGTTGTTCCCTCCAATCATTTATTGTGTGTTGGCATATCGAGGCCTAATACAGACAACATCTTAAACCCAAATAGAAATTGCCACGAAGTGTTTCAAGCAGTAGCTGATTATATTATAAACATGCGTATAATCACTTAAAACGCTCAGTCAATACTTATTTAACATTAACTGATCTACTGACATAAATAATGCAAAGTATAATGGCGCGCATAGTTCTTATGACTTAGAACTGCATGCGCCATCAATACTTATTTCCATTCCATTCCTTTTAAATTGAGTAAATGAGGTAAAGATAACGACATCATAATAGTAAGTCACGGTGGTAAAAAGATGTTGAGATCTTATTAAAGCGTTATTTTTCCTAAACAATAAACAGCCAATAGGTGCATGGATAAAAAAAAAAGGGTTGCAGACCGTGATATTGTAGCTGGTACTGTGTAAGATGATAAGGTGAATTGAAAGAACTATCTACACAACGATGAAGATACAGCACATCAGCACATCATCGCATACAGGCAAGAGAAGGTAAATTGAAACGTTTGCACAAATCATCCTTATCTTTGCGATGATACTCTAGAGACAATTTGTAACTTTAAAAATTACCAAATCTTTTTTGAACGCCTTCTATTCTTGCACATAATGTTTTTTGGGTACGGGTTCAAACTACCCAAGCACATTTTAAATTGTTTCGACTTAAACATATATACGAATACTTTTTTTATCGGCAATAGTAACAAAGGATTTACAATTCCCGCTTAAAAAATCCAAGCAATTTTTAGGATTTGTTAACAGGTTTGTTAATTTGCACAGAAAACTCAGGTTATTTGTAAGATAGGTACCAAGATCTTTGTTTTCATTAGTATTGTATAATTAGCTTTTTTAAATAAAAATTTATAGCAAAATATTTATTCAAATTAAGTTTAAGTTGCCAATTATGACACCTTATCTTCTTCAAAAAATAACAACCATTCTGACATTGTATTGTTTTAAGAATCTTGACACCGTCAACAAAAGGCAAGTTTTTCGAGATGACAAAGCATGATGTAATGTCATTGACAAAATGCAAAAATAAAGATGATCCAAATATCGACCCCTTTGGCACCCCAGATGGTACATCTGTTCAATAAGACACGTTGCCATTTATTATAACTCGCTGGTTTCTGTTATACAAATAAGACATAAACCAATTTAATATGCTACCACGAACTGCATACCACTTCATTTAATGCAACAAAGGCTAAGGCTTTGGACAAATTGCTTCAAAATCCGCGCTATTCATCGCAAGCAAAGGAAATCAAGAAATTGTTTTTATGAATATTTACAAGTTTCTCAAAATGTTTACCAATACGAGGCAATACAGACACTGGTCTATAATTATAAACATCATGCTTGTCACCATATTTAAAAACAGGCGCGACATTTGACAATTTCAGTACATCGGAAAAACTTTGACGATCGGAAGTTAGCAAGCCAATTCTTTATTCGTGATTGGTAATTCGAGTCACCAATAACGCCAAAAAACGGGATTCGTTGTTTGAATCAGGAATAACGACAAAAAACAGGATTCGATATTCGAATCACGAATCACGACAAAAGAAAACAGGATTCGTTATTCAACTCCTATAGATTGATGGTCCTTTGAAAATATCTCTGCCGGGAAAGAGTGTTTTCCCACCCCTGAGAAGATGAAACCATTTTTCTGACTCTGAGGTACGAACAAATATGTCACGTATAGGCACGAGATCCAAAACAGTTTTATTGAATGTTGCAACCAAGTTACCTTGGCTTAGACCATGAAAACCAAGAATATCCCAAAAATTTGACAAATCTGTGTCCACCTTTATTTTTTAGTACGCCAAATCTAAATAAATAAATAAAAAAAATTTGATGGACATTTAACGCTGCATTTTATGCTTTTTACTCATGACGGAGCGCCAGCCCAATGGGTGAAAGAAAATCTCCCTTGACACCCTTGGTAACAACCTAGCAGTGTGTATTAACATACCACATGACCTTGTGGGTAACAACTTCTGGTTTATCATAGATGTCTCGTTTCCAGCATATATCACAGGTGTAAACCATTTATATACATGCATACAATTTCTAGGGTGATAAAGCATATACATTGATTTGCTTGGATGGAGCATAACTGAAGGCGTGTACTTGTTACCAAGTGAGTATGGGTCGTTGTAGGTGGAGTACAGCAGGTTTAAACACTTCAATAACGATTGTACAAAACCATAAGTTTATACGGCTTTCAGATAGTTAGCATGGTTGGCAGGTCTTTATATGAACAGGATGTCATATAAACACATTTTTATGGGGAGGTTTGTAAGCTTGGATGGACTTGTCCGTGGTTTGTATGTGAGCCTAGATGTTCCTTGATCGTGCATTCATCAGCAATAGGAACCTCAATGCTCACATGCAAGCCATGGAAATCTGCCATCAAGCGTACAAACATCACCATAATAGTGTGGATTTAGCATATATACGATTCTCTTCCCAGATCATATTTTTGGTACAGCAACAACAAAAATTCCTCCGCATCATAAGAGTGGGTTATTTACAATGCCCATCTCTTTCCGACCGACGATCGACACGCGTTCCAAAATGAAATAAGGATCGGCTTTTCGCTTAATAAGATTTAAGCATCTTGGGCTATCATTTTAGTTTATATGAATCTGCGAAGTAATTTGGTGTAAGCTATCTGGTGATGAAAAACACATGTTTTTGTGTCATATTAGTAATTGCTTCAATTCATCTCCGAGATACCTAAACGGACACAGAAGGCGTCGAGTGATGTCCCGACATGTAGTTATAGGGCCTGGGCCATTTTGCAACCATTTAGCACCATCTAGCTTTTAGACGCAGACTTGAAACTTTGGGATAAACCCACGCCGTCACTCAAGGAAGAAATGAGACGGCGCTCTTCTTTTATACACAAAAAGGACAAATTCAGCTGCTTGCAAAGTGTAAACTGGGAACTGTGGGTTAAACTATAATGGCACAAATTTCGTTAGGTTATACAATTGTTTTTTCTTCTGCTAGACTTATTTCTCTCCATTTGATTAACACTGTGATATTTAGAAATTTTCACAATATTTCTACCATATTTCCTTATCAGCAGACAACATTGTTTATAAGAAGGTCAATTTCGTTCAACATATTATACCTATTAAACGTTGCTAATTTCGCACTGGCTTGTGCCTATATAGAGTTATTGGTATTAAGACGTTACTTTAAACTTCTAGCGTTAAATGGCAGTCACCATCTTCATCTTTAGCTTCCATAATTTTCAGAATTTCATAGAGTGTGCTTATAGTGTGCCAAACAAGCCTTTCAATGGGTTGGAATATTTCAGCAAAAATTCAGGCGATCGACACAGTACAAGTTTAAGTTCTTTTTATGGCATTTTAACCAAAATACAGGTGATACGCTTTAAGAATCTTTCCTCTGGGAGAGGTTAGAGTAATTTTAATCACGTTGAAAGGAGCCTTAAGATTAATCGCTAACATAATGGCTTATGGAACATGAATTGTGGTCTGTGGACATATGTGAGCGTTATTCTGATTGATGATCGGACTATCTGACACCACAAATAACGCTTTAAAATAACCCCATGAACATAATTATCTGATAAAAAAGAGGAGAGAATGTAATAATTCATAAAGAGGAGTAGCTATCAAGGAGGGCCGATATGTCGTATCTATTGAATTTGTATGGTAGTCAATGTATGGTTGTATTGTTACTCGTGTGTATTGCTGTGTATTGCTATGTATATCTTTGCTAATCGCGAGGACGCCGCCGTGGCGTAGCGGTTATCTTGTGCTCCAGGCAAACAATCTGATAGACATGCATCCATGCATCTCAATGAAACCTGCGTTTTTTTAACCAAACAAAATATGAGCCCAAGGTTATAAAAACTTGAGCCTACTAAAATCCGATTCTGTGCTCAAACTCTTGAGATCGTGTTCACCTGAGTTGTGCTCCAAATCGGTGGCTATAAAATGTTTTGAGCACGTACTCATCAGAGTACAAAATCAATGCACATTCTAACTCTTAAGCAAGCTGTTTTGAAGGTAAAAATGCACTACGCTGATATTTTCGGTTGCTTCGAGGCGATTTTGTTTGTCACTGAAAACATGTTGTAACCATTATAAACGTGTAATTTTAAAACCGAATCGAAAAAGGGTACGTTAAAAGTCGTTTGCAGCCATCTAATTATTAAAACAACTCTGCAGTCCCTTTGAGTACGGTCATGAGCATGGTCCGAAGCTTGCTAAGGATTCGCACAGAAAGCGTTCTTAATTTTTTTTATAACCGCGGTTTTCGAACACAGACTCCAGAGTCGACTTAGCTCAGCACGAAATATCATCTTGAGCATACTCAAAGACTTTTATAACCTCGGCCCATGGATGTTTCTTTGGTAGTTATATATTGACGCCTCCCTGGATATCTATTGTAGGCCTACATGTGTATCGAGAATCGAGAAGAAGAGAATATTCAAGTATGGTTTAAAAAGCAGTGTATACACGTAGACGAACAACCTACTTCGGATATATTTTTTTATTAATTGAATGCAAGCGACAGCCGGTAACATTTTCTTCAACAATAGAGAGAACAGGACACGGATCAACGGGCCTAGTATATGACTAGGTGCTGTAAACAAATAGCGTTTATGTTTGTCTTATAAGAGACCTTGCATACAGTAAATCTCAACCAATGAAAATTTCAGATCGACACTGAAAGGGGGAAATAATCGGATTAACTAGCATATGTCTCGTTAGCTATTGAGGTTTACAGTGTTAATAAAAGGTGAATAAAACTCGATATCCTGTTAGTTGGGGAATCACACATGACAACATGAGGTCGATTTTAGTAGCTTTCGCAGCGGTAAGTGTTTCTTCTCACTTTCTTCGTTAATTAAAATGTAAGTAAAATAATTTAAGGATAATTTGACAATTCTATAAAATAACATTTATTACTTTTTAACGAGCCTTAAATTGCCGCTCTCACCCTTGTGTATAAAGTTTTTTGTTTGAAAAACCTTTAGAGTGTTGGTCCGCCAGGCCTCTGGAAGATGTGTTCAGCAAACATTTCGAAAGTTAAATTTTACAACGGAAGATAAGTCGTATAAACTGTAGCGTCTATCAAAATGGTTTCTATCTTACTTTCAGAATAATTCTGTTTTAAATTTTATAATATGATTATATGTAGATCTATGTCGTTACTACAATGAAACTATATATAAGGTACAGAACAGTAATGAATAATTATGTCAGTGTTTGACACTGTAAGTCATCTCTAGTCATCTGTGCGCGTATTCATAAAAATATTCAATTTTTGTTTAAAGTAAAGAAAAATACAGTCAATTTTCTGGTGTAACTTTAAATATATAAATATATTTTTCTGAATTTTTGTGGGGCTAAAGGATCGCCAGTAAAGTTTTTTCGGTAGCATAAAATTCAATATAAAATGCACAGGCTTAAACTGAAATACTTCAGTAGCTTAATGAATACGGTGGTCTAGATGTTACTAACGGATTTTTGCAGTCGATTTTTTATTTTTTTACATGGATAAAAAAAGTTCGTTTGATCCTACATGAACTTTTAGAATGTGAATACTAACAGTTTTTTTGTTATTTTGTGATAACCAGTATCCTTGTAAAGCATACATTAACAAATGACAAATGTCCTTGTTATTTCTCTAAGACGCTAAAGAACAAGTGAACAGTTATAATAGTACGCCAAGATCTGCCCAAGCAAGACTTTGTAAAGCTTTATAGTGCATCACTAATCGCCTTATCTACATCGATCTGAAATATTGGGATGCACACTGTCTCTATATTACTGTTCCCTGCACTCATTTTCTGATATAATGTACCATATGCTACATGTTGATATATGTTGACAGTACGGACAGAATACTTTTCAACTTCAACCAATAAACCACAAATCAATTAGGTAATTGTGTAGTAAAGATTTATCATCAAAATTAACGGTCTTTTATTTCAATTTTTGTATCTGGTCTTCTTTAGATAAGGATCACTATCTCAACTTATTGAATATGCAATAATAAAAAAAAAATTTAAATTTTGCTTAGGGGTAGAGTATGCTTTAAACACGTGTGACCTAGATCATGATAGTAAACAACTGCGAATCAATGCCGACTCCTACAAAGAGACATAAAAAAACAAGCGAACTGTTATATTAGTACTCCAAGATCTGCTAAATCCAGACTTTGTAAAACGCCAGTGCATCACTAATCACCTTATCTACATCGATTTGAAATATAGTCTCTATGTTATTTTTCCCAGCACTCATTTTAGGATATTATTAGTCACAAGCTGAATGTTGACATATGTAAAGTACGGGCTGAATACTTTTTAACTTCAGCAAATAAACCATAAATTGAATTAATAAAAACAAAGGTTTTGAAAGGGTTTGACATATTTTTTTTAATTAACCTATCAGAAAAGCAACTGTGCGATAACCGGACAATGTCTTATTTTTAAAATAATTAATGTGCAATGTTACTAGTCCCGACCATCAAGCCGTTTAGAATGTATCAAGCCGTGGTCGAAGTTAAAGGAGAAGATCACACAAAAAGTTTTACTTATTTATAAAATATGGCTTTTGGGTGATCTTCTCCTTTAACGTGATAAGAGTCTGGTTCACGCGAGACTACCAAGAGCATTGCTTTAAGACATTTGTTTGGCTTATTAAATCGATCACGGCTGAACAAAGAATAGTGACGACACTATAGCAGCAAGACTCTCAACAGGTTTAGTTAATCGATCGGTTCGTGTAAAGTATAAGGGTCCTGTTGCTTTTGATTACGATCAGGTTTTATTCTGTGGTCTGGTTGGAGTTGGATCAGCAGAACGATGTAGAAGTCATAAGGAATGTGGCCCTGGACGATGTTGCCGGGTGTTTCTGAAAGGCAAAAAGCGGTCGTACAGTGGCGTGTGTGAATCGTATGGAACACTTGATTCTGGTAGGTAGGCCCTTTCAGGTCATGTATAAGGAATATTTAGTTAATTTAACATCATTTCGTAAAATTCCGCACCATTTCTTTTTTTCTGTTTTTTGTTAGATTATATCCAGGTGAATTAATTTTGTTTATTAGATAAAAATGTTAAAGCCTGTTTTCTCAAAGATTATAGGTCAGAGCATCGTATGTGTAGTTTTAACCCATGGAGTCCAACAACAATTTAATCACTCAAGGGAATTTCCTAATTTGAGTATACATTGTCTTATAAAAAGCAATGTCAAATAATACCTACTAAAGCAATTGAATCGCAATTTCATGAGTTATTTTTAAGAAAGGGAATGGTTTTCTGCCGTGACAATCAGAATACTTTGGATCGGATTTCGCGCATGGAAGTGTGACTATACCTTTATAAGTTAATTTACGGTTTTCTGCCGTGGAAATCGAAATACTTTGGAGTGGTTTTCGGGCATGAACGTTTGACTACCTT
>JAVFBW010134207.1:0-13483 GCA_034783835.1 Mopalia ciliata
TACTATCTGGTGATACCTCCATTACCATCTGGTGATACCTCCATTACCATCTGGTGATGCCTCCATTACCATCTGGTGATGCCTCCATTACCATCTGGTTATACCTCCATTACCATCTGGTGATGCCCACATTATCATCTGGTGATACATCCAATACTATCTGGTGATGCCTCCATTACCATCTGGTGATACCTCCATTACCATCAGGGGATGCCTCCAATACCATCTGGTGATAACTCCAGTACTATCTGGTGATGCCTCTATTACCCATTGGTGATGCCTCCATTGTCATTTGTTGATGCCTCCATTACCATCTGGTGATACCTCCAATACTATCTGGTGATGCCTCCATTACCATCTGCTGATACCTCCATAACCATCTGGTGATGCCTCCATTGCCATCTGGTGATACCTCCATTATCATCTTGTGATGCCTCTATTACCATCTGGTGATAACTCCAATACTATCTGGTGATACCTCCATTACCATCTGGTGATACCTCCATTACCATCTGGTGATGCCTCCATTACCATCTGGTTATACCTCCATTGTCATTTGGTGATGCCTCCATTACCATCTGGCGATGCCTCCATTACCATCTAGTGATACTTCCATTACCATCTGGCGATGCCTCCATTACCATCTAGTGATACCTATATTACCATCTGGTGATGCCTACATCACCACCTTGTGATGCCTCCATAACCATCTAGTGATACCTATATTACCATCTGGTGATGCCTCCATAACCATCCGGCGATGCCTCGATAGTCATCTGGCAATGCCTCCATTACCATCTGGTGATACCTCAATTACCATCTGGTGATGCCTCCATTATCATCTGGTAATGCCTTTATTACCATCTGGTAATACCTCCAATACTATCTGGTGATGCCTCCATTATCATCTGGTGATGCCTATATTACCATCTGGTGATGCCTAGATTACCATCTGGTGATGCCTCCATTACCATCTTGTGATGCATCCATAACCATCTGGCGATACCTCCATTACCATCTGGAGATGCCTCCATTACCATCTGGAGATGCCTCCATTACCATCTGGGGATGCCACTATTACCATCTGTAGATGGCTCCATCATCAGTTGGTAATGGAGGAACTTTGTCTTTTAACAGGGCTAATCTAAACCTATATTGTCACTTATTTATCACATCCATAGATGTTTGTTGAATCTTTTTTTTTTTTTACACACATTCCGCGATCTGTGGCCAATCTCTTGGTTTCATTAGTCAGTGGTATGTTGGCTGCATATGATTTATTCTACAGATATACAGAAGTTCAGAAGCCCTGTCATTCAAGAGAAATATACTGGTAAACTATTCTAGAATAAAACAAATTAACCATTTGCTGGCTTGCGACCATCTTCACTGGCAACTTCTTGAGACAACTTGATTTTTTCAAAATAATGAACCCATCATAGTAAAAAGGCACAACTACAACCAGTGGTGAATGTGCCTAAAAGGCTTTATAAAGACTAGAAATGCCTTATAGTCACTTCTATTGATGATATAGTCATGCTTTATATAAATGACAATAAAAAAATACAAAAATGTTGGCCATATCTGTTGTGAAACCTAGTGAAATGCATCCACTTTTATGGTATTGACAGAAAAGGCTGAGTTTGAAGTCACTATTTGAATTGGACTGAAGGATATTTTGGCCTGCGAAATTGAATGCATTGTAATGTCATTGGTTTATTAGCTGGCTTGCTGGAGCCACATCTTGTGATTCACTCCTATAGCTGATGGTCGACAGACGGACTCGATACCGTGATCGGCACATCAAAGTAGGCTTTAGAAACCTCACTAGCTTACCACTAAGCCACGGCCGCAGGCCCCATCTGGACAGAGAGATGCTGGACAGACAGACACCAGAGGGGGAGAGACGGTCTCTGCCGAAACCATATTGTATCATCGAGCGTATATAAATCCAAGCTGAAACATTTTGATGCCCACATTGCCCTGTTTTAATGAGATTTTTACATGCAAGAATGACAAGGGATGTAATTTTATCTGTGAAGATGGTCCCCTGCTGTCAGAACATTTGTCATAGTGGTGCTTCTGAATGCTGCTAGACATTTTTTTTTTATCCATTTTGACCCTAATAACAAGGCCATGAATCCTGAAGCCAAGAGTCTGCCTGCAATGTCTACTTATTCTCATTTCCAGACACACATTGTGTAGAACACCAAGCTTGGGAGCATGTAGTTGCTCTCTAACCATAGAGCTTGAAATTTAAGTTATGAAAGGTCTGGCAAATCCTGATGTTCCAATCTCAAACATACAGTACTTGTTATGGTATCGGACGTATACATCCCAGTGCTTGGTACAGTTTTAGCTAACATTGTAACCCTCTATGAAAAGAGGCCTGCTCGAGGCAGTCTGTTAAACCTCAATCTCTTTGCCATGGTATCATCACTACGCGTGGCTGTGATAGATGTACCAAAATTATCACTAAAATGATACACTATTTTCATGGGAAGCCTATTGACCATAATTTGCACTGTATTCCTCAAACCACCTCCCTGAAGGAGCAACCTTCAGGTTTCAATCAGTTAGTGTAACTGGTACATTGATACATTTGAATTACCTCAAAACACCAAACAAAAACAAATAAATTATTGTGAGTAAAAATATGCTCCAAATTTTATTTCTTGAAATGTACACCTATAAAAGTTAATATTTCAGTGCATAAGGCTAGACTTCCATCCCCCTTTGTGATAGTGGGTAAACAAGGGAAATGTATATTATTAACAATAACAACGGGGTAAACGTGATGTGTATATACCTTGTATTGTGAACAATGGTCTTCCAGTGGCTCAGACGCTTGGTGATACTGCCTGACAAAAAATACAAAACGCTATCATCTGAGCCGCTGTAGACTAGGTGAACAAGTGAAATTGATCCATGACCTAAGCTTTAACAGGTAAAAACTCATAATCAACCTTCAAATATCAATCTCATTACTGACACTATTTAACTTAACTTAAGTTAATATAACCTCTCTTCCTAAAGATGAATTTTGTACAAATACTATCGTAAAACTTGCATATATTGTAATCAATTTTAGCAACATGCCTTCCAAGTGTTTGTTTGTTTGTTTGTGTGAGAGGGATTTAACATCGTACTCAAGGGTATTTCACTTATATGACGACGGATAGTTCACGTCACACTGTTCCTTGCCTAATTACAGTGGAAAACCAGGAAGAAACCTCATAAAAACCACCCCCACAATTGCCGGAGCCACATTGGGTCTACAGACGGACTAGATCCTGTGTACGCTACATCGAAGTAGGCTTTAGTTAGCACACTCGCTAACCACTAGGCCATGGGCCGCCTTCCAAATGATATACCCATATACAGATAATTCGGTGTGACATCCGTTTCACCTAACTTACATTGAACGTAACTGCCATGGTAACACCATGTCTTTAGTACCAGTCGTCGTCCTGTTATTTACGTTCAATGTAGCTGAGATAACTTTCTGAAACGGACCCCAGTCTTTCAACAATGCCGAGCAAGTTTACAAGTATTCTATGAATTTTTCATTTTTAAAGTATGTAGATGAGCTTGATTAACGTGGATTAGACTAGTCAAAACTTAGTACATAAAATGTGTCAATGGGCACTTGGTTGCCAGTCACTAAGTTTGAATTCTTGAACCCTTTCATTGTGTTTTCCAGCATATAATACTGGTACAACTTTGGTACACATATGCAAGTTTTACTGTATCTTGTTGGCATATGATATTGCCCAAAAATCTGAACATGTAGGTTGGAGAATTTTGGCCTGTCTTACTATGTAATTTAGTTATGCCCAGCATAATTACCCTGATGGCATTGTTATGTCATGACAATTAAAATTAATGTGTCCTTCCAATGCTCCTTAAAATAGGGGACACTATTATGAAACTGCGTATGAACAATTTTTTATCGTAAATTAAGTCACCTTATAGAAGATTAACATGAAATGACATCATTTACGAATTGAATTTTAGTGACGAAATTTCCAGGAAGAATCCCCAGGCCACATGTGCGGGAACATTTAATTACATTATTCACTCTTAAATTCACTCAAATAATTCTAACACATATTTGTAAACCTGTGGTTATACAAAATGAAATACAGAAAATTGAGTTTGGGTGTTTCATAATTTAAAAAAAAAAAAAAAAAAAAGACAATATGTAATAATCAATATTGGGACAATTCAAATTCGATTTAAAAACAACTAATGATGTAATTTGACAACATGAATTGAAAAAATTACCCAATGTTGCAAAAACAGTGGAACATCTTGAAAGGGTTATAAAATGCAGTAGACCTTTAAATACATTTGAGACAATACAACCGCTTTTTGTTAACTACAATAACCATTTTAAGTACATTACAAATTTATGCAACTGAATTATGAAAATGTCTATTTATTTTGATGAATTTATATTAAATTATACTCTGAAGCTGCATGATCAAAAACAACAAAACACATATAAAGCTTAAAAGCCAGTCTTGGGCGAATAAACCAGCACACAAGAGGCAGAATCAAACAAATTAAGTCTTCATGATACAAAATCAGTAATTGCAAAAACGGATCACCTTTTACTGGCCATCGGTCAAAATGGTACAGAGAAGACTTAGTCTCTTTTCACTATAAAATATCATCAGAATAAGACAAATCTCATCTGTTTGATGATTGATTGGTAACAATATACCAAACCTCAACAAAACTCTGCACTATGCTTTTCACACAAATCCTGATTTTGTCACTTCAAATCTTTAAGGTGTGGATCTGTTCTTAGTATTTAAAAATTAAGGATTTCTTTAAAAAAAAAAAACGCAAGACACTTTAAATAGCTTTCAGTCAAAAAAGCTTTGTCCTGTGTTTTGATTAACAGTAGTGATTTCTCGTTATAGGTCTTTGAATTAATTCTTATACTCAAAATGTTGATGAAAACACTGTGTAATATGTAGTATAGATCAGATAATGTGTATCAAATAGAAGCGTTCTGAGAAATAAATATTTTAAATATTAATAGGTTTAATTAATACATAAGAGGACCCTAAATGTCCTGTATAGAATCTAGTTTTATTGTGACTTCTCTCAATATAATAATTCACAAAGTCATTCTCTGTACTAGGATACTGGTAATTGTGTGTATCAATAAATATTCAAATAAATAAAGAAAAACTGCAAATTTTCTGTAATGTAGCAATAAATATATAAATAATGAAAATAAAGTAGGTCTTCTAAAACATAATCATAAATAATAAATAATACCTGATAAATCTTCTGATGCCATAAATAAATTATGAGGTACTGTAAATCTAACTGCAACGGTTTGGATAAGCCAAGAGTTGCATGCCATACATTACATCAGAATTTTATCAAGCAGAAGTATGAGACCAGCCAAAACTAGGGGATTTTTGTTCATATCGCCCAGTTTGAATGTCAGAATCCACTAATGCCTTATGGGTAAAATATTACGTTTGAAAAGCCGTAGAAACAGTGTTAGAAAGATTTACCCATGATTCCACATCCAATTCCTGTCCTTCAAGGTTTCTCTATATCTTGCTATGGGGCGCATATTCATCAATGAGCGGTGGTATGGTCACAATGCCGTTGAGACTTGGTAATGACTGGTTTCATACTTCTGCTTGATAGACTTCTGGTAACATTACTTCACTAATATAAATGGACTGGGTGAAATAAATTTTCCTCAAATCTAACTGCAGCAGATTTGATAAGCCAAAAACATTTAACAAAGGGGAGCCATCTTGAAAAAGAGTTGTATGCCATACCTAACATTACCTCACTGATATGAATGGGCCAAGCTCAATGGGTGAAATAAATTTTCCTCAACGTCACAGCCAACAAAAAGTGTTGTGAAAGGACAAGATTGAAAATAAAACAAAAACTTTGTGTTACTCAATCGTCTATACGAACAAATATGTGAGTTTTCAGTATGAGGGTAGAGTTACATCCCTTTGGGATGCAAAATAAAATTACTTGATTATCAATACAGGGTTTTCTAGTTATGACGTTATGACAACAGAGTGACGTCCCTTTGCAAAATAACTGTAACAGACTATTCCATGATTTTTAATATAGCCGGTATAGGGAATATTGCAAATTAACAGGTTTTATTTGTTTATTTGATTGGTGTTTAATGTCGTACTCAAGGGTATTTCACTTATATGACGACGGATTGTCCATTACACACTGTCAACAGGCGGACTCGATTCAGTGAACCGTAAATTGAAGCAGGTTTGGTATAGGAAGCTCACTCGCTATCACTAAGCCACAGCCGCAAGTTAACAGGTAACATTCATAAAATCTCTAGAACTTTGTTCGCTCCCATAGCTTAAATATTATTTTTTGACAAAAATTTCAATTTTAGAGCTTTATTTTCCAGAAATCCAACAACTCATGATGTTAAAGTTAAAGCACGGTGCCCCAATGTGCCATAAAGTGGCAAAATCATTTTGCAAAGGGATGCCACTCTACTGTCGTGACGTTATAACCTGTACTGAAGACAGGTCAGCCAGCTAACAGATGCCAAAAAGTAACACTGAGAATTCTCAAAGGGGCGTAACTCTGTTTTTGTAGTGATATTCATATCCCTTCAATTTGCCTTCATATTTAACACCTGAGATAATAAATAACATACTAGGATGAACACGTAGGGATCTGCTAACCTTATTGTAATAAAATAAAACAATCTTAAATAAATTAGAGGTACAATGTTGGTGGATAGATATGTTCAATAAAACTTTCATATAGGTTACAGGAAAAATCTGCCATAAAACTTTGGAAAAATATAGAAACATGATGAATTGTAATTCTTTTTAACTTTATCTGGTTCATAATTGTCTACCCATACATGAAACCAATTTCTCCTCTTAATATCAGAATTGAATTAAACTAAATGCATAAATTAGAAGTTCAAATCTTTTTGAAAATATCTTTGTACATATATTTATTTAGTTGCAAAGTCAAATTGACTGATGCAAATCTGATAAAATAATTTAATTCAACTTAATTGGAATGTTATCCAAGCTAGGTTTTACAAATAAATGATTTTCAAACCTTTATTTACAACAGGCTGAATTTTTTTTTTTTAAATATTGATTTCGTTTGCTCGGGGGATTTTTTTTTTTTCTTGCTTCATTTGTCACACCTATATAATCTATGTTTACCATTTACAATGAAATAAAAAAGCTGTGACATCGGCCAAAAAGAGTCTTTCTTTCTTGCATTTGTTGAAAATGTCCAACAGTTGTGTAAATCCTGTAGACAAAAGAAAAATCTGAACTGAAATGTTTCTAAGGAAACAGGGTTGTCTCTTCCATCGGTACAGTAGATTTGAAATTTCTGTAACTTCCACTTTTTCTGCCATGTTTACCAAATAAAAGGATACAGAATGCTAACTTGTTTAAGTGGCATTTTGAAGTGGAGAAAACACAGAACAGGTTTGATATTTTTTGCTCTTAAGAAAAGACACAGAGGTATTGAATTGTCAAGAAAAAACAAAATGTTTTGTTTCCTTTGTTTTTTTCTTGTCCCTAAAATACAATTAGGGACAGGGCCCACTTTCACAAAGCCTTCTTAGGCTAAGGTGACCTTAACACTTAAGGTGATATTTAAGAGGAAAATTTTTCTCCTTTAAAACTTATACTAAGGAGGCTTTGTGAAAGAGGCTCGTCTCCTTAGTGTAGGTTTAAGGGAGAAATTAAGGTCACCTTAGTTTAAGGAGGCTTTGTGCAAGTGGGCTACCATTAATCACCGAAAATTTTCGTCTCTAAAATTATTACATGTATTGTGGAAATTAATTTAGGACTTAGAAATTATATTCATGAGGCAGATGACACATTTTTTTTCTTCTCAGTTCTTCAGATATTTTCATGCTATAATACTTTAACAAGTAAAGAAAAAGGGTAACAATAATTGGTAAAGAAATTTTGGATGATTTGTCATAAGAGACTGAATTGGAAAATTATTAACAAGGATTACATTTGGTTCTGTGTGATATACACTACAATGGAAACCAACTTATGCCACGTTCAACAGATGAATAAAATTGCTCCATTAACATGCAAAAACTATAGGACAAAATATGAATGAAACTACAGTACAAGATGAAACATGAATGAAACCACAAGACACAATTTGAATGAAACTACAAGATGAAACATCAATGAAACCACACGACAAGATTTGAATGAAGCTTAAATGAAACCACTAGACAAGATTTGAATGAAACTACAAGATGAAACATCAATGAAACCACACAACAAGATTTGAATGAAACTACAAGATGAAACATTAATGAAACCACAAGACAAGATTTGAATGAAGCTTAAATGAAACTACAAGACAAAATTTGACTGATTTGAAAAAAGTACACGGTGTTACATTTTCCCTGGATGTGGAGATTTATGAAAATATTATTACAGATAAATACTGTACAATTCAAACAAAGATATGTATTACATAAGACAATATCCTTTTATAAAAAGCATTTGTAATAATAATTATTTGTAAAAAATTGCAAATCACAGTCAAATAGGAAAATAGTAGTGCTTTCATATTTTAAATAGCGTACGTGTTAGGGATTGATATAAATATATGTACAACCATTAAATTAAATAAATAGAAAAACCTGGATCTGCGAGCCATCCTACATAGTGAGATTCAATGATTTTTTATATTTTATATCCACGTCCCTGTGTTGTATATCATTCGAACTAATATTACTTTTTAAGTCATAAATTGATCACTCACATCAAAGGATAATTGTCTGCTATATGTCTTACATATTTTCCGACACATACGTTTTTACAGCAAAGGGCATACAAAATTAGATATAAGGGAGGATAGCCAATCAAAAAGTTGCATCCATTTTGCACAAACTGAATGAGAATATCTGCAAAAGCTGAGACATTCTCCCCCTGATACAGGAAGTACAGTTCAACTTTGATAGTTTTTGTTTTGTAGGGGAATTGTAAGATAGCCCCTATTGGCTCCAGCAGCAAATATATTGAGAGAAAAAAACCTTAATCGTTAAAAGTTACTTCATCCATATAACATGTGTTTTGTATATTTTCACTTATATGATGACGGATTGTCCACTTCACACTGGAAAACTGAGAGGAAACCTTGTAAAAACAACCCCCGCGATTGCAGGAACCACAACATGTGACTTGCTCATCCAGTGAAATGTAAATCGAAGCAGGTTCAGTTTACGAAGCGCACTCGCTACCACTAAGCCACAGCCGCGGGGTAATAGATAAGGTATTATAGTATAGTTCTAAAAACAGCCATGTTTAAAAGTGCCTTGAATCCATTGGTAATGATTAATAACTTAGTTTTCTATACTTTAATATTTTTTAAAATGTCATTAAATTTTGAAAGGGAGATGTGGCGATTTCTTATTAATATTAAAACTATATATCTTAATTTAATTTTCCATCGGATTAAGGGTAGTCTGTTCTGATCACAGTCATGCTATCTTCACTTTACACTGGCGGAACATTAATATTTGTCATAGGAAAACATTTCACATTTAAGAGCACAGATCTCACTCACCCAGAACTCAAAGAACTGGGGCCTGTTTCATAAGGCAATTTTAGCTTACGTAAATGTAAAATACAATGAAAACCAATGCTAAAGACATAGTTTTGTAGGGCAGTTACGCTTAACTTAAGCTAAGATCAATTTGTAAATGAGTTCTGACCTCTATCTTGATTGATAAACATGTATTTAGGTGCTTAAGTGAAGGTAGGTGAGAAAGTAAATCAACTTTCTTAAGTGGTCTAATACTGATAAAAATGTAGGTAAATATCAATTATTTCCTTTTACTTTAGTTAAGGTAGATGACTGAAATCCTTTTATCAACAACATCACACACTTACAAAACAGGGCACCTTTTGAACAATATGTATTTCTTAAAGTGAACAACTTAAATCCAAAAAAGTCAGATTAATTTAAGCCAAAATACATTATAAATAGCGGAGTGTTGTCAAAAATCTAAAATAATTTCTTAAAAAGTTTTGGTAATTTTGACTAAACTTAATCTTATCACTATAAAACTTATCACTAAGCTATTGTGTACAATAACAAACTATGAAATGCCTTACCCGGATTTCATGGCTTTGAACAGAGACTATATAGTACGAAAAACCAATAACATACATGTACAGTTGTAAATGGTGTTAGTTCTCAATATTATTGTTTATTTGATCGGTTTGACATCATACACCTGGCTTTTTCATTAATAGGATGACTTGCGAATGGCGAATTTTTTTCGATAATATAATATATGGATAAACTTTATTAATTAGGATTAGTTATTTATTACATGCATTGGCTTGTTGGTATTTTTCGATGTTATATCATATTTGACATTTGACAGACTTGATTGGAAAAACTAGGTATGTAAGGCTAACACAACTCTACACAAGCTTACAGTGTTTTTTAAAAAATTTTTTTTGTAAAATTACTCATTTAAAGTGAACCCTTTAATACAGGGCTCAGAACAGATGCTCGCACAGCTCCTGTGGGTGACTGCTTAACCACACCATGTGAATCCTTGCAAGCACATGTATGAATACAACTAGACTGTGTGATCAATACGAGGCACAATATTCCAAAAATTATTGCATGTTTGCAGCACATGAGGCAATTTGACAGTCATGAATCGCAACGTATCTAAAAAGTTTGATTCCTTGTTAAAAAAGTGATTGACCATGTTTAGTCGCTTGTTGAGCTAACGCTACCGGGGGGGGGCATGTCTAACCTGAAATAAATTTATGTGTAAAAACACTTCTTGTTATATGTATTTTCTTACCATAAAGTGTATTTTTTATGATAAAGCATAGCATAAAATTGTATATTCTGTGCATATTTAAGAGTGTGTGTTTGTAGGGGTGGGGCTGCTGTTTTAAATCTGTGAAATCAGCTTAACATAGTGCTTTCACGTTAAAATGTGTTTATGATTTCAACCCACACATGTACCAAATGTTAGACCAATAAATCATAGTAATTTAATTTACAGTGACAAAATAAGCCCGGAACTTTTTTTTCATTTAACGCTGAAACCGTATTTTTAATTTACATAAGTTGTAAAAGTTTGTCTGTTTTATCTACAAATTGTATAAATAAGAAGGGACTAGAATTGAAAAAACAGAAAACATTATCAGCTCTAAGTGTGCAGTCTGTCACAATACTAATATGTATAATAGCCTTTCGTTTTATCTTTCTCTCTTTTCTTTCGTAATCTAATTATTAAGAAGATTAAATGAGAGAAAGCTAATCTTTCAGAGTTTTCATAATTGTATTTTCTCACTACTTTTAAGATAAAGAGTCCGGAATAGAAATTTGATGTTAAAAAACTGCAACAAACTCAAGTTACTTAACACAAATATGCTCCACATCTATAAAAAAAAATAGAACACTTCTCTCAAATAAATTAGACAATGTGGTTAAACTGACAAATACTTAATTAATAATTAATACAACATACTGCAATAAAAATGCCTTATGTAACACAACTTAAAATGAAATTCCTAGGGGCTTATCCAGAGGCCAGACCATCAAAAATTACATGAGATCCTAAGGGGCATATTCTGAGCTCACACCATCAAAAATAACATGAGATTCTTAGGGGCATATTATGAGCTCACACCATCAAAAATAACATGAGATTCTCAGGGCTTATTCCAAGGCCCACCATCAAAAATAACACAAGAACCTTAGGGGCTTATTCTGAGATCACACTATCGAATAACATGAGATTCAAAGGGGCTTATTCTAAGGTCAGACAATCAAAAAAAATATCAGATCCTTAGGGGGCTTATTCTGAGGCAAAACCACCAAAAAGAAGATTTTTAGACAGATTTTTAGGGGCTTATTTTGAGGTCAGATAATCAAAAGTTAAATGAGATTTTTCTGGGCTTATTCTGAGCTCAGACCATCAAAAATAACTGAGTAACGAATGATCGTTTAAATCAATGCCTATGTGACCAAGTCAAGGTTACAGAATGTTGAATAACAGATGACTTAAGTCAATTGAGATCTTGGTGACAAGTCAATCGTCTATTATAGATGGTTAAATCAATCCAAATATTAAAGTTCCACATATTAAAATCAACAGAAATATTGATTGAAACAAATTCATTGTCAATAACAATTGTCTTAGCAGAATCAATTGATCTTTTAATGATCAAATCAACTGAGGTATTGATTATAAAATCAATTGAGTTATTGATTTAGATTATGAAAACAAAGCGGTTGTAGATTATCAATGGAACTGTAGATGTTAAAAACTATAGGCTGCATGTGTTACAACGCAAGGTTATCATATCGTATGACTCTTTTTTTTATCTGATCACAAAAATACTAAAAAAATACTTTGAACAGAATCTTGACATATGTTGGGCCAAAGAACTTAATTCAGAAACAAATTAATAAATGAATTGGTCACTCTTCAGCAAACAGATATGGGTAAAAATAAATAAGATTCTAGGACCTTTATAGTTTTGCCATTTCGGTGTTGCAAACAGTCATTGTTAAATTTCTTAAATACACGCACACACACACAGACACACACAGACATATTTTTCTGATTCTCGTAAGTTTACATCAGATAACCAGCTGATGTGAGAAGTCATAACAACAACAACATTAGTCCTGGAAATTGAGGTACAATTATTCATGTAATGACTTCAATTCATTGTATGAGTTCATTGTAACTGGTAACTGTTCTTACTTACTTCTGAAAAAAACTCACATTAACTATTTTCGACCTAGCTGTTTTCACCTTTTTTTTTATTTGCCATATGCAAATAATTCATATAACTCATTCCTTTTACAGTCTGACATCTTTGTTGTAAGTCACAACTGTGATTTTTTTAGACTGACGTTATTGAGGTTCCATTTGATTCACACGGAGTAAGGACCTCTGATTCTTGCTGCTGACCCTCCGGGCCCCCACACAGGCCTCATTTACAGGTTTCATCTAACCGACTCATCAGGCACTTCAAGTTCATTCTTATCAATCTTTTCTTTATATTCCTGAGACTTCACCAACACTGTGAGCAGCACAAGACACTGATCCACCTTACGATCCAATTTACTCATCTAAACAGTAATAAAACAAAATGACAGGCATTAGACACATTTATTAAACATCTTGAATTCAGTTAAGTTATATTCAAATAAACATGATGGATACATAATAAAGCCATTTTTTTTAAGTCTAAAGGTTGATATGCAGGGTTTGAGTTTTGCAGCCCATTTATTGGATTTGTTTGTTTGTTTGATTGATGTTTAACATCGTACTCAAGGGTATTTCACTTTTATGACGACGGACACAAATACAGAACATCATAAACAAATCTGCTTCCCGTTACACATTCGCTCTGCGAACACCAGGGCAACAGAAAGCAACCTCTTTTCTCGCCTCTTA
>JAVFBW010134218.1:0-13482 GCA_034783835.1 Mopalia ciliata
TCGAACCCACGACCCTCAGAGTTAGGCACCGAATCGCCAGCAGTAAATGCCGGCCTCCTAGACCACTCAGCCACCCGGCCTTCTACAAAATAGAAGGTTAGTCAGCTTGAGTCTAAATAGCGGACACAAAAATTATTCATAGATTATGTAATGGTGGCCATTATTAGTATTTATATTAATTCGTCATCTAACGGAGAGTGAGCACAGCTGCACAGTACTAGGTGAATTCGGTGATCTCAAATTATCCTGTTAACAGCATAACAGCGTCAATGTTGCACAATTATGTAATGGCGTTCATATCGTTTTGCGTTATTTGGCGAAATGCAACCCAAGAAAACCAAATCCCAAGTTAATCTGTGAATATGTTCTCCAGTTACCTCGCCTATCATCCTGATAAAGCAGAAGAGTGAATATTGTAAAATCATGCAATGGTGGCCATTTTGTTTAACGGAATTTGGAGAATAGAAATACCATATTTTGTTTTTATGGGTGGATTGTGTCGTATTAAGTTAGCGTAAAAGTTTTAAGTTAATCTGTGAAGTTGGTCTCACAAATATCATGTTCACAACACATACAGTAGGCGTGAATATTGTACATTCATACGATGGATGCCATTTCGTTTTACGAAAACGAAATCACATCCGTTGTCTTAATAGTAGTAGGGTATATTTCAAGTTAATCTGTAAATTTGTTACAGACTGGTCTCGTTCACAAGATAAACAAATATATATTTTTTTTTACGGAATTCGATGAAATTTAATACCATCTTTTTTCTTAATGGGCTGAGACTATTTTTCAAGTTTATCCATGAATTTATTACAGAGTTATTGTTTTCACAGCATCTACGGGCATGAATATTGTAAAATAATTCAATGACCGCCATCTTGTTTTTCGAAACTAACTGACATTTAATCACATCTTAAAGGCAGGAAGATATTTCAAAGCTTGAAGTTAATCTGTGAACTAATTCGTGTTCAGTGCACATACAGGCATAGACTTCATAAAAATATGTAATAATGGCTGTTTTGAATAACGGCATCTGGCGAAATGCAATCCCATCCGTTATCTTAATAGGAGGAAGCTACATATGCATGAGGTTTGAAGTTAATCAGCGGTCCAGTTCGCCATTTTCCGATTACAATTAACGGCATATATAGCGTGTAGGCTGAATTAAGGTGAGAACTAAAAGGTTTGTGTTTGTAAGCAAAGTTTGAGAATAATAGATAACTAAAACACTAACCCTAAACCTGACACTGGAATTCACGTCATATCTTACATAACGGACTGACCTTCAAATCCTAACCCAGAATTGTGCTGTTAGTTAGGTCAGATTTGAAGGATCTCATAATGTAATGGAACAATCTAACCCATGGTCAAGTTTTCACGGAAGAAAATGGTATAGTTTAATCAAGGTCAGGCTATATAATAGTATATATTGGAAGAGCAGAATTTGAATACTGTTCATCTTTCGCCATCAGTGGATTACGTGAAATATATATCACAGATAACATAACGTGACTAACAGGTCATGTTTAATTTAGTCACAAGAACTAGACGTATACACCTGAACATATGATTTTGATTGGGGTTTAACGTCGTGCTCAAGGGTACTTCACTTATATGACGACAGATTGTCAACTTCACAATGCACCTATCCATATTACGGAGGGAAACCGATAGGAAACCTCGTGAAAACCACCGCGGCGATTACCGGAGCCAAAACATGTGACTCTATCATATACCTGATGGTCAACAGGCGGACTTGATCCCATGAACGGTACATTCCGTTTAGTTAGCACACACGTAACCACTAAGCCACGGCCGGGGACCACCTGAACATATGCAGAGAAAAAATAACAATGGGGAAATCTCCTTTGATAATCTCATTTAATTCAATGACTGTAATGTACTCACTGGAAATCTAAACAATACGCCCAACTTTAACTATATTTTAAGTAGAATGAGGAAATATTTTTTTCAATTTAAATAAAATGAATATAATAAACATTTTGAGCCCAAGTGAAATCAACAAGACCTTATATACCAATTACCCAAGTAATTTAGTTAAAATAAAAAATAAGAGAAAAATATTAGGATTCTCCATGATACCATGCATGGGGTCTCATTAGTTTTGGAGAAAGAAATATGGAGTTTTTTTTTTAATTCAGCTGATTCGATAATCAAATTATTTCAACCATGAGTTTAGTTGAACATCATACTGTTCTTGATTTTCTTTGTGAGTATCTTATTTGAACATGTGTCATCGAAATCAAATTAGAAAGAAAGGAATAGGAGTCATTAAGAATTGATTTCAAATCACACATGCCGTGAATCTGCTTATCTTTACCAGAGTAGGAAAAACCTGATTACTTAATACTCATATCCTAATATTGTAGCAGCACTTTTCCGTTAGCCAAGTAATAATGTTGTCAGCTATACAATGTGTATACCCACAATGTGCCGATTCTATTCGAAACCCACTTTTCAAGGGAATATAACCACAACAACAACCAAAATATATCCTTAATCGAGGTAAAAAAATTGTTGAAAATATTTTGTCCAGACTGCCATGTTTATAACTTTGTCCTGTGTAACTCAGGGTTTTAACACAATGTTGAATTTTGGGAAATTTTACAGGACAAATTGATATTTACCAAACCCTGTCCTGCACATTTATATAAATGTCTCCCGCTGCTAACACATGCAACTTATTTGCAAGGCCCATATACCTCTGACTGAGAATGAACACGCTACCAATTGGGAAACAATATGAGCATTCTGGAGATGGGAGATAACTCTTGTAGATTTACTTTGAAAGTTGATTCAATAGCGTGGTAGCATATATTTTGTACAAACACAGGACAGTTCTTTCGGCTTACAAGACAAGTAGATGAAACAGAAATGGTGTTGTATTTAAATGAGGGTGTAAGCAACAGAACACATGCGGTTTCTGTGTGAATCCGCGTAGTGATTTGCAAATCGGTCGGATAACATCAGCATAAGTTTCCCTATAATGTTGCTTTTATTAACCCCCGAAATAACTGTGACGGGCATGGAGTGCCGAGATATCTTCCGAAAACTAGCTACGTATAATATTGTTCCACGGACGTTATACAGAAGATTGGTTTCCTATTTTAATAGCATCTATACATTAAGTTCAATTATGTGCGACAAGAGTAGAACTCTGTGCAGTCCAATATTCATAGACCTCAATATAGATTTTACGGATAAGTAATTTTTGCAACCGATATTATACATTACAGCACAATTAACACATACTATTGATTAAGTATGGGATCATTAAAAAAATATAATTAAAACAAATCAAAAGTTAAACCAAAAAACGAAATGAAAAATACCACTAAATGGGGCGGAAATATAAATATTTTTTCTTCCAGAATGTTTCGCCAAGGTGCATCAACAAAAATAGGTTCCTTATTTCGACTTGTTCTGGAAGGTTGAGAACGGGAAAACACAGTATAAGAAGCTGTTGAGCCACCGCGCTGGGAACTGTCATGACATAACTGCGGGATTTATTTGTCAAAATATCGCCAGTAGGCCTATATGGCGTAAGACAACCATTATTTACTTCCATTTTGTCGAATATAGTTCTTATTAAAAATGGTGTGTTGTCTTGTTTTATTTGTTCTGGTCCTGGAATTTTTTGGGGGGCAAGAGTATTTGGTATTGGTGTGAAGTAATTGAGTGGAGGTTTCTGGTCAGTGTAATATTATATCCTAAATAGGCCACATTCGGTGTATTTATCACCATTTCATGGAGGGGCGATTGGGCTGTTGTTTACATTCTGAGCCAGCTTGACAACCTCTATCACACTTCAGCCTGTGTTACTCAAAATTTCTCCGGTCATGCTCTGTCAAGATTTTAACTCTTAACTCCAAAAGGACCGCTTAAGCCATACTTAAGGTATGCGAGGTACGCTCAGCGAAAGTTTCGTAGTGAGCTGTGGAGCCAAACGTTAACATTACGGCTAATGGCAAATAAATGGTGGTCTTGCGCCATATAGGTTTTACTTGCATCGTCGCCTCGCCATCCATGGTATCGCGAAATTGGCATTATAAAATTAAACCAAATGTCTACACAAAAAAAGCTAGATATAATGTTCGTGACCAATGTAGAACCCGGTCCTTTGATTAATCTCTTCAATACTTGTTCATACAGTTAGTTTGATTAGTTAACGAGGAATTGTAAGCTTTGCCAAAAATGCCTAAATGTCGCTGCAACATCATATAAGCGAAATACCGTTAACACGGCTTAAAACGCCGATCAATCAATCAACCAATCACTCGAGTGGCTGTTAATGGCTTAATCTCGTACATGCCTCGTAGGCCTACACGATGGACAACTTTCATCTTCGCTGAATACTTGCACACTGGTCCTCATAAGGCTAATTCAATATGGGACAGAGATTATTTGAAAGATTTATCGACCTGCGTTTCAGGACTTGTACGGGCCCGTAGGGGCCTATGTTAGAACTGAATTTTTCATAAATGTTGTGGTTTGGTACTTTGCAAGTCTGCATGTGCTGCGTATTTCACCGTTTAAATTGCCCAGTTTTGTCCTTGAAATTAGTAATTCTGCTTGGTATTTCCACCGTGATATAAGTGAAATAAAATGCGCAGTTTGTTTGGGGTTAACCTCGTACTCAATGGTATTTCACTCACATGGTGACAGATTGTTCACTTCTTGCTCTGCATTATACTTAAGGTCAATACACAGATGAAAAGCGGCGGACACCTATAGCCTACATCCACGCGAAATAACCAGGGGGCGGGGGATGGGGTGGGGGGAATCCACCAAGGGCTTCACTTGTGAACACCCTACTTTAATCAAACAACAAAGGCGACTAAGCCCCAGCCGCGGACCCGCCGTACGACAAAGAATCAGCCAAACCAAAACAAACGCTTAATCGAAATAGTTTTTTTTCTGCTCAACCGTAACCTTTAGGTAAATGGTGATACAGATCAAAGGAAATGTTCGCTGTTGTGGGCATTTGTATTGCGTTTTGAGATTGCCCTGCTTTGTCTGGGCTTGTCACCAGTGAGTGGTCAGACGTCGATGGTTCCTTCGAACGATTGGCTGGCCCGCCGCCACGAGTGGTATAACCGCAGGTATGACGTTAACTCACAATCAACAACACATGATCGGTGAATAATCACCATCCCTGTGTCTGTGTGATTACTATTTATTTACAAATATACGTTACAGAAGAATTCAAATCCAAATTTGTTGTAGCGCTACAATCATATAAACACTTAATGTATCCATTCTGAAACTAAGCCTATATAGAATTGTCCATTCAAGCAGCCATATAGAATCGCGGCAAAATGTTGCATGAATGACTCCAAAGAAGAAATATCAAATCGACACTTAAAAAAAAAAAATTCCACTAAGAAACTAAGCTTATATCGCTTCTCTTTCTCCTTCGCCATCGGCACTGGATGTTAGGCCCTTGGAGTAACATATAGCTGAGTGATTGTAACTGATGTTACTCTGTTGTAAAAGAGAGGTCCCATGCATCAAGCTTCACGCTATTTGTAAAAGTCCCATTTTTGACTTGGAATGTGTCCGATAAAATCTTAAAGATCAATTCCAATAAACTTGGTCAAGTAATATGTTAAACGAAAGCACAAAATTAGTTTTTTTTGTAAAGATTAATTAAAACTGATTTCGTATTATATTCCTCCATAACATGAAATAAAGATTCTAGAAGAGTCTGTTATGAAAATAAGAATTCAGCGATTAAATTAACTTCATACTCGATTATAAATTTGAACAAGCTAATTCCAAAATATAACACGGACACAGTCACAAATTACGTAAATCCTTACCATATATAGCCTAAAGCCCCATTCAGTAGAAATGTAAGAAAGTTATTTTAATATTGTGTGATTTCACCAGGGAACGTCTGTCCATTTAATGATACAAAATAATGTTAATTTTGATTGAAAATAGTTTGTTTTTTTTTGTTTGTTTCATTTGTATGTTTTTTTGTGCAAATTTTTAAGCATATCATACCACATGATGTACGATGTAAACGTACACATGCTTAGTGGATTTGTTAATTAAACGGCGTCTCATCTGGGCTACACTTAATGTTGTATCCCCAATGTTATAACATTAACGTGTTTGCCTCTGAAACCACCCTTTAATTAACATCTTTGAATGGCATTTAGAAGTTGAGTAACTAAAAAGGCAACATACTATATGAATGGCAACGTCTCAATTATTTTTGTCGCAACGTTTCAGTGTCTATTCTGACATCGTTCGCAAGCATAAAAAACAGTTAAACGTAGTCTACAACTAAACACACATCAAGTATTTCAGATTATTATAACATATATATGATTATGACAAGTTGGTGATCTTTGCACTCTGTAAACCCTTTTTGTATTTCCCAACTTATCACAACCATTGTTAACACACAAGATTTTTTATGTATATAAACCTCAATTCAGTACAACTGTTTTATATGCTTGAGAACGATGTCAGGATAGAAACTGGAACGTTGTGTGAAAAATAAATGAGAAGTTGCTATCCATATAGTGTTTCACCATTTCACCCTTTAATTGTTGATAAGAATGAATAAATGAATTGAATTGAATTGACTTTGTCTATGCTTTGTTGGATGTGGTGTCGATGGTGGTTTGACTGGTCTGGCACGCGAACAACAACAACAAAAAAAAAAAACCCTCGTCGTTAAACCCCAATTAAAAAACAAACTAAATTGACAAAATCGTCTTTCAATGATTATGTTAATTTTCCTCCAGTCAAGACAGCCTTGCCACTCTTCAAACAAACTACGCTTAGCTTGGCTATACCGTTTACTCTATCTATTAACGAACATTTAGCTTACATAGGCCTATTCATGCAATATGGTCTATATAAGTTTAATATTCAGAGATATTTAATAACATAATATAACGGCTATGTCTAATATTTAAAGTGCTTTAAGTATATGTAGGTGATGTCTAGCAATAACGCCTTATTACAGCCTAGACTTAATTTCACAGTTATAATAATATCATGTGTAAGCTGCTAAGATGAAAAAATTGACTAGTTTGAGTGTGTAGTGCGCATACTCGGAAAGGCCAATCCACAGCAGGCGGGCAATGTGATTGAATATAGTGTATGTGTGGAGATAGAGCTTTCCACTTGTTTGAGATTCAGAATTGCTAGGTCTGCACAAGAGTTTCTGTTCAGAGCTGTCGAGCCGTGCTAAGTTGAAAGCCGATTTCTCCCTAGGGGTTTTTCTATTCAAAGATGATCAGCGAGTCTTACATCCCCTGGGAAGCGGCCCTGGCTAAAGCTTCGAGCTCCAGCCTGCCTTATTTCCTAGGGAGAACCGGGAAAATAATCCGGCGATGTCCCGGCGGGATGGCTGGGTTACCAGGCAGAAATCACAGCCGTCATGTTCCCTGGCTGCCGCCCCGTGGAGAAAACCCAAGGGGCCTCTAACCGGCGATGCAATTCAATATTTATTTCGTGACGTAGCTGGCTACCCACATGCTGTGTTTTTGACTAGCTGGTCTTAGTCTGTTGGCGATGGCCCATAGAGAAAAACCCTGTTCACGTTTTCACAGTGTTGTGGAGACTGGTCTGTGTTAAAACCACTTCTACACCAACTCGACGGGCAAGACTGTGCGTGACACTGCGATATTACATTAATATATCAGTTTTATCAGCCTTCTAAAGGTAATACCACTGACCAGACCTATAGAACTAGCATTTTATTTCAATATGGCAGAATTTTCAAATTAACCTATACGTTAATCACTGATGAAGTACCATTTTATTTAATTAACTGTGTACAGAGGCTGTTATCTAATCCAGGTGTAGAAATCGCCATTACTTGTCCCTGGGGATCAGCAATGAGTTATTGCACATGGATCGTGTATCGATCCACGACTGATCACAGGACGATGCATATGATGTGACTCAGTGATTTATCCATGGTTTTAATTTGGGAACAATAAACATCCGAGGAGTAATTCGAGATACCTTACCTGTGACACCAATACCTTTCCGATAGCGCATGTGACAAGGTCTGCGAACAACAAAAACAGCCAGCCAAAGAATAGGGATGTCACGCCGAAAGCAAGCCCGACCTAGATCGTGCAGGGGTAAGTGATTTAAACAAAAATATATATAGGCCTATAACATTTTCTGTTTCAAGTTCTTGTCTCACAAGTCATAGTATACATTCATCACCCCGTGGCGTTTTCGTTATTATCATTTTCGTGGTGTACTTTGTTTGTTGATTGAGGACGTTTGTTAACCTCTGTGATAACAATACCTGCCACTAATTCACTTTGTATGCTTATATGTCAGCCATAGACGCAGGTTCGAATCCCGGTGAAGGCAAACAAAATTTATTTTCTTTCTGTACAATAAAATTATAAATATATATATATATATTAACTTCCAAAAATTACCTATGTCTGTCTGTCTCAAGCCAGAGACCTGAGTTCGGATCCATGTGGAGTCAAATAAAATTGCTCTCTTTTTCTACAAAAAATGGGAAAATATTTCTCTCTGTCCAAAGATATGCATTTAGAAAACTGTTACTAGCGGTTTATAAATATAGAATATGAGATATCATAATTGGTCAATTTAAATTGGTCTACATGATGATGTAACCTATATCTCTGTGTAGATACGATTTTTAAAAAAAATGTATATTCCTTCAGTTAGTGTGTTATTGAACATATACTTGCAACAGGAGTCTCAGCTATAGATTACATGTCCCATTTGTGGAATATGTTAATGAGTTGTTAAAATGAAGGACTTTTTGTGTAGATATTTTGTGGACAGTAAACAAACTCATCTCCTGAATTGTGGGAATAACCGATTTAATAATAAAACTATAATAGAGGGTGAAAGAAGTAAATGACCATGACCAATGAAATTGTTTCATAGGAACATTTCTAACTGAACCCAATATGCTTAGTAGGTGAATGCTGAATGAATAGTTGTGCAAAATGTTTCAATAATCAATAATAAAAAAAACAAGTAATGCATAATTAGTCTTTGAATATATAATAACAGTTCAACAATCTATTACTAAAGTATTCACCTGTGAATCAATTAATTATAAGTATATTAATCTATTTAGGCAACCAATCAAAATATAAAGAAACAAGCTAAAAACAACCTGTAAAAACCACTTGATCTGTAAATCAGTTTATTGGTGAACTGATTGTTTATCAGTGATTCAGATAATCAGCCAATCAATTGCTAAATACATCAGTTGATCGATTTATGGCCTAATAAGTGACTTCATCAGTTAATCCAGGAATGACCAATAATCAGCCGTGCCATGACCACCCATGAGTTACCCAATTAGACAACAATATACCCTTAGCCCCACTGGGATTTATTCCCATCATTTAAGACTTATGTTTTTAATAAAGGAGATGATAACAATTTGCTTGCCTCTAGCAGGATGTGAACCTGGAACTTTTGGGTTACAGACATATATATATATTTATGTGGTATACAACTATTATTATGTTTGGTGATAAATCATAAAGTATCTTTGTATAAACACCAAACATATTAAATTGGTCGCTTGTAAGGAGCCCGCAGCTGCTGGTACCTGGTCAGCGTATCAGCGCCTGCTAATCCTTCTTCATTGTACAGCTCATGTGTTTGAGTCTGTCGACCATCAGGTATATGAGAAAAGACACGCACTGTTGCTGTGGCAACAGGGGCTTAGCCAGAAATCTGAAGCAGGGTTTCCAAAAGGGTCATTTTGCGTCACTTTTCATATAACTGGGTGTCCAATTTTGACAGTTTTCCTATCTCTTGCATGTTAAAATTTCTTAAAATGAGGTGTCCAAATGAGGCGACTGTTCACTTCAGGGTGTCCAATTGGACGGGTGGCTGGCTGCCTTACCCCTTGTGTGGCAATGCTGCGATGGTTAACTCTAGGTTTTCTACTGTATTTAAGCAAGGGTCTATGTGAAAAGTACTATCTGTTGTCATATATAATGTGAAACACCAAATTGAGAACAATGTTAAACTCCAATCAAACAAAGAAACAAATACATGTATTGTAGGAAATGTTTGATTTGTGTTGAGAGAGTAGGTCTATATTTATTTGGCCGCATTGGGGGTAATCAGTGAACCTGCTGATTATCATTTAGAGATAAGTTGATCGCTTAATTAACTCATTCACCGGTTATTGATCGTTAGATGTGCTTAAAAGAAAAAAAAAGTCAATTAATGCATTAATCTTAAAATGTATCATTCTGTTACAAAGTAAATAGTTATTAATTGATCAAATAATTGAGAAGTGGTTAAGCCAGTTAAAAAAAAAAAAATTATTCATTCTTTGAAACTAAGGATTCAATTGAACAGTTAGTTGATATTAAAGCCGCACGACTTGGTGCTCATAGTTTTTGGCCCGCGGCTCTGGCTTAGTGGCTGGTGTGTCAGCCTAATAAATTAACAATCATACTTCAATGTGCTGCTCAGGTATATGAGCAAGTCACATGATGTGGCTCCGAAAGTTGTGGGGGTGATTTTTATGAGGTTTCCTCTTGTTTTTCAAATCAAGTAAGTTGAAGCAACTAGTAGCAAGGAACAGTGTGCAATGGACACTCCATCATATTATAAGTGAATTACCCTAAAGTTTGACATTAAACCCCACCCAAATAAACAAACAAACAAATCTATGTGATTTCAGTTACTACTCACATGTGATGTGTTATAATGAAGTAAGGGATGAAATCTAAATTTAATCTCGCATGCATGCAACACATTAGGAGTGTCCAGGACACCTTTGCCATACATGTATTTTTTTCACACTGAGAATAGGCCTACTGTATGACATGTCAATCTGGTGTTCATACTGAAAATTGCCACAGCTTAGCTGAATTATCGCTGAATGTGGTGTAAAACAAAAATCATATCAATCACACTTAAAATACTGGATGGAATGCAATCTAGGGTTCACAGTGTATACATGTACAGGCAGATGAGGTGTCAATCTGGTGTTCACACTGTATACATGTTCAGGCAGATGAGGTGTCAATCTGGTGTTCACACTGTATACATGTTCTCGCAGATGAGGTGTCAATCTGGTGTTCACACTGAGTATACTAGACAGGGTGTCAATATGTATACTTAAAAAACTAGAGAGACTTAAATATGGATAACAACTTCTTAATTTATTGGATACTACGTTTTTATCTCATTTCAGAGAACGTTATCAAGTACAGTACTTGATAACGATCTCTGAAATGAGATAGAAACGTAGTATCCAATAAATTAAGAAGTTGTTATCCATATTTAAGTCTCTCTAGTTTTCTATGTACTCCCGACTTCTAAATGCCGCGCAAAGAATCATAGTAATTGGTGTTCTTAGTCTAGAGATGACTTTATTGAAACCAGCCTTCTGCTCTTTTTTTGCAGACAAGTACAACATGCGGAGTTTAAATATATGAACAACATTTTCTCCAACTTACTTAATCAAAGACATTTATGTCATACAAATGTTAATAGTTAGAATTTGTCAGAATAGCAGCAATGTTATGTATATATGTATAGATACATGTATATGTACCTCTATCTTCGCAATTACAAAAACACCAATTATTTGAAGTTTGAAATCTGTATCAACCATGGTTTGCTTGTATTTATAGTAGCACCATCCTTAAGTGATGGGTACCGCCTCACCAGTGCCTTAGCAATACTTTTCAACTCTATTGTAGAAGTTTCTCGTTTGAGCGAACTACCCTCAGTTCTCATCACAATTGGACTAAACGGTTTCCTCTGCAAGTGCTTTCCCATTACCATTTGTCACAGAGCAGGTTAGCTCTGCGCTGCTGTAAAATGCAAACTTGTGGAATGAAATTCCTTAATATTTCCATAGCCCTTAAAAGAAAACAATGATATTCCAGGGCCTGGAAACCCGACTCAAAATGTCAAAAACTTTCAGCCTAAACCGTACCAAACCCTGGCACACTGTAATTCAGACAACCATGCCTCTTTAATGTAGGAAACAAAATAGAAAAAAGCAACTACCAAATATAATATTGCTTATTCCTGGCTCTACGCCACGATCTTGGAAAAAATCACGTAACTCTCCTTTAGTTCCCGCCATCTTCGAAAGGCAACTCGCATTTGTAATCTGCAGGACCGAAATGCGGAAACAGGAGTCGACGCGCGTGCTAGTTACGTATTATGACATGCTATTGGCCAACATTCACGATAGTTACGGAATTTCAGCCAATCAGAATTTATTTCCTTTAGGCTCTTGTGTAATTGACTGCGATATTTAGGTACAAAAATGTACCTTTTGTCTTTTTTAATTTCTTTCACATATCAGAAGAGTTCAACGGTTGGAATTGTTCAAAAAGTGGAAAGTTACTCTGTTATTCAACTATTGGTAATACGACTGCTGGGTGAAATATCTGGTTAGATATACAAGATAACATTCTTATTACAGATTTTTATTTCTCGGATATACCAAACGCTGATAAGGCAACTCCAAGCACGACTTCTGGGAATGTTGAGATCATCAATACAACATCAACGGTAAAAGAAAGATGTACATCTTGTTGACGTGTGTGAAGGTAAAGCCAACGACAAAGCACAGCAGTCAAGTGAAAACTTAGCCATGTACAAAAACTGTGATCAATTTTTTTAAATATAAATATGCCAAAAATGCACAACAATTATAGAAAGGGAGCTACATTGTGTTCGTTCGTCCGTCTGTGTTAATTTTGAGTACTGAGAAGCTTTTGCATGACAATTCTACTAATGGTACCCCTGTTTGGGTGGGGAAATGAGGGTCATATATGTTTTACTTTATTTGTTCGTCTGGGATTTAAGTTTATCCAGTCTGTTTCTTGGTTACTTTTCAACTTAGGATTTTTAACCTTTCATATTAATAAAGTTCTTTAAACGTACATGTACTACGTAGAAAAACTTTCATGCTATTTTAATTTTTGTTTTGGAATGGCTGTACATTACTTGTTGTTCAACTTAGTATTTTAAAACTGTCATACAACGTTCTTGTACGTGTATGTAAGGCTGATTGTGTAATAAAGAGAAACTTTCACGGAATGTATTACGCATTTTTTTGTACATAAATTAGCTCCGTCTTTCTTCAATGCTTGATCACTATATGCTTGATAACGATGTTAGTAACAACATTGAATGTCGCTCTGATATTAAACAGAGTTGTCATCCATGTTGATTGTATACAGTGCCAAATAAGGCATTTTAAGCCAAATGAATTGACATGCGTTTCCCACTTAATTGACCCATGAGCCACCGTCTTCTGCAATGATGTCAATATCCAGATTTGATGGAATAACCTGTATTATGAATTTTTGTTTTGTTTGGCTTTGATTTAATTACATACGATGGAATTAATAAATGATCATTGCAGGGCTCGACGTGACCAGCCGATTGATCAGATCGGGCCAATCTGACCACCCGTCTAGGAGAATA